>CAUYQV010070233.1:0-10610 GCA_963574575.1 Galagoides demidoff
TGTGGTCCCAGCTACTTGGGAGGCGGAGGCAGGAGACTCGCTTGAGCCCAGGAGTTGGAGGTTGCTATGAGCTGTGATGCCATGGAACTCTACCCAGGGGGATAGCTTGAGGCTCCGTCTCAAAAAAAAAAAAAAAAAGAACATAGGTCTTGTTCTTTAAGGCCATCTTTGATGCCATATGGCCATGTGAGACCTAGGGGGACAATAAAAAGACATCAGAAACGATGCCTATGTTGTGGTTTCAGAACACTTTTTGGTAACTTAAAAGCTTAAAGTCAGGCTCAGCACCTATGGCTCAAGCACTAAGGCACCAGCCACATACACCTGAGCTAGCAGGTTTGAATACAGCCTGGGACTGCCAAACAACAATGATGGCTGCAACCAAAAAAATAGCTGGGTGTTGTGGGGTACCTGTAGTCCCAGCTACTTGGGAGGTAGAGGCAAGAGAATCACTTGAGCCCAGCAGTTGGAGGTTGCTATGAGCTGTGATGCCACAGCACTCTACCCAGGGTAACAGCTTGAAACTCTGTCTCAAAAAAAAAAAAAAAAACCTTGGCAGTGCCTGTGGCTCAGTGAGTAGGGCACCGGCCCCATATACCAGAGGTGGTGGGTTCAAACCTGGTCTCAGCAAAAAAAACCCAAAAAAACAAAAAAAACTCAAAGTCATGTTGTGTTCCATAAAATGTCTCCAATTTGTAAAATGTAATAATATCGTTGTTTAGATTGTTTGGGAAACTGAGTCTTTGTGAAAGAATAAAATTCTTGCCTTTTAAGCCTTCTAAATTATCAGTTTAGCCAAGTGAATAATTAACTTCATAGTAAACTGTGATCCTGTTTTGTGAAAAGTGGTTTTTTGAGAGTAAGAAAAATTAGACAGAAAGGAAAATGGCATTGTGTAAGAAAGGATCTTATGTGGTGAATTTTGTCCTGAAACAGAATGGTTATTTAAGAAAATGAAAGGCGGGACAAACCGAAAGGTTTAGAATGTTTATAAATTGTCTGCAGGTTGAAGACTCAATAAAGGAAATTTGTGAAGGAATTTGCATGTATGTGATCCAGTTGACTATGTATTGCCTTTAGAATCTTTTGGTTTGTAATCCTGTTTGAACAAATTTTTTTAAGCCTTTGATATTTGACAAACCTTCCAAAATCAAAACACTAAATTTGATCTTTTTGAAATATAAAGACCACTGAGAGTCTGAGAAAGACATATTAGGTTTATTTGGTATGTTAAAAATGTATAGGAAATATTGTCAAATATGAAGTGGTGGTTAATTTTCTGTGGATTATGTTTACATATATGTTCTAATATTATAAAATATTAGTCTGTCTTAGTGTATGTTGTAATACTTTTAATTCATCTCAGAAAGTGTTTTTGTAACTGGCTAAATCCAAAGTTTGTGCTTCAAAGAAAGTAGTAGAAAAGGCTGTCAAGTTCTCTCAAATTCAAATTTCCAATAACTTTAATGATTAAATACCATCAGACTAGAAGCAAACTTCCAGGACTTTAATTAGAAAGCTAACATGTCCATAAGTATTGCTAACCTAACTTCAAAGAGCACGGAAATCAGTTACACAGAACCAAGCTGATTTGTTATGGCTTTTTATTTGAAACATTGTTCATTCTTTCAGTGTTCTGTTTTCCAAAAATCCAGAAAACCATTTTCTATCTTTTAAGCTATTGTAGCTTTCAACAACGTATGTACTTACGAGCAAAATTTGAAACATTTATTTTTTTTTCTCTCTCCTTGATTTCTTCGGAATTTGAAAACCATTTGTAAGTATTCTTTATTTCTGACAATATAGTTATTTGCATATGTTCAATAATAATCTGTTTTGTTCTATAGGACATGATGAAAGGCACTGGTTATTTTACCCAGGCTTTGACTGGAGTAGCATTTTCAGAGGTGTCCAGACTGCATTAAGGAATTAAGTTTGACTTTATAAGTCCAATAAAAAAGCCTATTGGAAAGACTGGCCAGATACCTCATCAATAACATTTCCTGATTTGCAGTGAGTGAAGAATGCCACTTTCGGACAGGTCCAGGAATCACAGTTTGCTTTGGAACCTCAAGAGAAGAGGAATTTACTCAATGCATACAGGTATCTAGTGACACAGATGAAACCTGGACTCATGGAAGGCTTTCAAGTCTCACCCAAGATTCCTTATAAAATGTTCCAGTAAAACCAATTTTAAAAGGAGGAAAAGCCTAGATGGCTAATAATTATTGTTGCTGCACTTTATGCCAATAACCAGACCCAGTATACTGAAAGTACAGTTTGTTTTGGCAATTAAGTTAGTTATGCTATAATTTGTTTAGTAAAGTGAGAAATTAGAGAAAAGTGTTCAAATGGAAAAAAGTACAGTCCACCTGTATTAGATTCCAGCCTTGTCTGCAATGCCCACTCATGAGACCTAGCTGTTTAAATTGATCTGTTAAATGGAACTAAGAGACTGGCCAAAGAATGTAGAATTATATACAGTAGTTATATTTGCTCTGAAGCCTTAAGGCTTAACAAAGGTCACCTGTTGGCTACATTGGAATAATTTGTGCAGTATTAAATGCTATCTGCTGTGTCTATATAGGAACCTCACGAAAAACTGGAACCTGAATAAAAATTTCCCAGTAAGTGGTATGGCTGCAACACAGCCTTATAAGTGGCCCCCCCACGCAACTGATGTTCAGGAATATTCACTTGAATTGCCCAGAACTTTGAGCTAGTTCTATAGGGACTCTTTTTTTTTTGAGACAGAGCCTCAAGGTGTCACCCTGTGTAGAGTGCTGTGGCATCACAGCTCACAGCAACCTCCAACTCCTGGGCTCAAGCAACTCTCCTGCCTCCACCTCCCAAGTAGCTGGGATCATAGGCGCCCACCACAATGCCAGGCTTTTTTTGTTGTTGTTGTTGTTGCAGCCATCATTGTTGTTTGGTGGGCCTGGGCTAGATTCAAACCTGCCCCCGTAGGTGTATGTGGCTGGTGCCTTAGCCACTTGAGCCAGAAGCACTGAGCTTGTAGGGACTCTTAAAATAAGGTATTATCTTAAGAACTATGCTAAGACTGTAAATAAGAATACTAATGTTCTCCTTGTGTGAACCTTAAACTCAAAATCCAGAACTTGTAGATATTCGTAGGTGACTGCTAAACAGTTTCATTCTCTTACCCCAGACCCAACCTTGACTTCATCCCTGTCAGTGTAGGAAAGCCAGAAAACCACAAACATATGCCAGGTGGCTGAGGTCATGCAGAAGCCAGATGAAAACCCTGGGGACTTCTATGAAAGACTGTGTGAAAAACACAGACTGGCCAAACCACTGTATGAAGCCACAAAGTGGGGAGAAAAAGGGCCAATTGAGTAGAAATCTGACCAACCAAAAGCTTTCAAGAGGCTAAAGGAAAAACTGCAGGCAGCTCTGATGCTAGGCCTCCCCAACCTGGCCAAACCTTTTGAAATGAATGTATCAGAAAGAAATAGAACAGCTGAGGGAATGCTCACCCAGAATATAGAACCCTGGGTAAGACCAGTTGCTTATCTCTGTAAGCAACTTGATGGAGTCTCAGAAGGATGACCCCCCCCCAAGCCTAAGAACACTTGCAGACACCGCCATGCTGGTGCAAGAGACTGATAAGCTGACTGCGGGACAAAACTCAAGAGTCTGGGTACCATATGCAGTGGTCACTCTTAGGAGCACCAAAGAGCACTATTGGTCAACCAACTCATGCCTCACCGAATATCAAAGCTTACTATGTAAAGATCTGAGGTTGGTTATAGAGGTTGTATGCATAAGGCATGTACTTAGGATAAAAGAAAAAAAATTAAGAAGCTTCTAGGGAAATACTTCTACATTCCCTTCTTGGCCACCCTTGCCAAGAAAGTCAGCCAGCATTGTGTGGCATGCAACCAACACAATGATAAACAGGGACCATCGCCACCACCTGAAATTCAGTCCTACAGTAAGGTGACCAGATTTTAACATTGGTAAAGCGGGACACCATTGAGGGGGGAGGGGCGGGGGCAGGGCCTGACAACAATGCAAACTTTGATAAGCAGTTCTCAATAATTAGTTCTCAACAATTATTTGTTATTATTAAAGTTTAACATTATAAAATTAACAAAAATAATATAAAACTCATATCCTGGCGAAATAGCCACATGGCAGCCGAAAACCATATATTCCCTTCCTGTTCTCCCGTGTTCCCTAGCTTGTCGTGCATTCTTTCCAAAAATCAGGACTTTTAAAATGCTGTAGGATGTGGGACAAATTGTTAAAAATCGGGACTGTCCCGCCAAAAGTGGTACGTCTGGTCTCCGTACTCTAGAGGGGGTGGGGGGGGGGCTACTTGTTTGTTCCAGACAGTTTGGCTCCTTCTGAGCTAATTGCCCTTGCCTAGAAGCAAGGGAGGGATCCAGTCTCCTTCTGGCTTGCCCAGGAGGGGAGTAGGGAGTTTACATTAGCCTTTTCATTTCCAAATGAAGTTACATTAACCTTTTCAGCAGCTGAAAACAGTAGATTCCCTTCCCATTCTCCCACTGTTCCCTAGCTTGTCCTGCATTCTTTCCAAAAATCAAGACTTTTTAAAAATGCCATGGGACATGGGACAAATTGTTAAAAATCAGGACTGTCCCACCAAAAGCAGGACATCTGGTCACCTTATCCTACAGGGAAGCCCCTTTTGAAGATGTGCAAATGAACTATACTGAGTTGTCCAGATATGGAGGAAATTAGTACTTACTAGTTCTCAGGATAGGTGGAAGCTTTCCCCTATCTCAGGGTAGGTGGAAGCTTATGTTGCCCAGAGAAATCATCCCACAGTTTAGACTGCCACTCCAAATTGGATCTGATAACAGACTGTCCTTTGTAACAGAGATAGTGCAAGTGACAGCTAAAACCTTGAATATCACCTGGAAACTTTCTACATGTAGCATATAGGCCTCAAAGCTCAAGCAGGGTAGAGCACATGAACAGAGCCATAAAAACAGGAATCAGTGAACTCTGCCAGGAAGCAAAGCTTAATTTGGTACTGGTCTTGTTCAACATTAAATTACCCCTTCTAAGAGGTCAGGGTACTCCCCTGATGAGATAATGCATAATAGGCCTCCACCAATCCTCGGCAATTTACTGGGGACTCCTAAAAGAATTGGGAGAGACTGAATTGAACAGGCAGTTAGAAACCATAGGAAGAGTAGGAAAGAAGATCTCTACCAGGGTAATTAACTGTGTTCTACTTAGTCTTTTGTGTCTGTACACCCTTTCTCTCCAAGGGATCAAGTCTAGGTCAAGGATTAGAACCTGGTCCCCCTCAAACCCAGGTAGAAGGGATCCTACACCATCATCCTGACCACACCCACAGCAGCAATGGTGGAAGGGATCCTCGCCTGAATCCATCACAGCAGGCTGAAGAGAGCTTCACTGCCATTGTGGGGAGCAAAAACAGATCCAACCAACCCCTGCAAGGTAACTTTTGAGGCAATCAACATGCCCTGCTCCAGCCACATAGTGGGAGCTGGCTGGTCAATGCACAGCTGAAGCCTGAGGAAATTCCTCGCATGACTTGTCTCAATTGGTCTTTGGACTTTGGAAAAGGAGGAGGAGGAATACGATCTGTGCACCCACACAACTAAGACAGGACAAAAGGTGAATCTTTTGAGAGGGGCAGACCAGTGCCATTTTGTTGTTTACTGCATAAGCTCTGTTAAACCGCAGGGCCACTCCCTGCTGCCTCCCCCACCCCTGGTTGCACAGCCATTGACCTATTGATTGAGTCACCTTAGGCAGACAGCTGCCATAATAATAAGTTTCAGTTTCCCTGAACAGCTGCCATAATAGGCAATAAGTTTCTATTTCCTTGAAATTCAGGTATTCCCCTTCAACTACCCAATCAGGCTGCACCACCTCAGGCCCCTGGTTAGGAAATCCCCCACCCCTCAACCTGTACCAATCCAAATCCTCCCCGTACTAATGAAATCATCAACCACCAATCAAGAGTGTACCCATACCCGACCCTACCTTTCTTGCTTTCTGTACCCTATAAAAACCTTCCACACCCCAGGTTCGAGGCTTGTCCTCGGCTTGCATGCCAGGAGAGTCCAGGCCTGGGCTTGAATAAAGCTCATCTCATGCTTTTTACATCGGAGTGTGTCTCAGACTGTCTGTTGGGGCCACTTGGGGGAGTTTTGGGCACAACACTTTTATAGCTTTTATGAATGTGTAGGCACCCACAAGGGAACTTGCACTCATATTCTGCTATAATACTCAATATGTGACACAGAGAAAGGTGAAAACCCATATGTCACAACTAAGATAAGACAAAAGGTAACTCTTTTCTAGCTTTTACAAATGTGTAGGCACCCACAAGGGAACTTGCACTCAGATTCTGATACAATACTCAATATGTGACATGGAGAAAGGTGAAAAACCATATGTAAATTACAACCCCATTGAGCCCCCCACCACAGTACAATTAAGGCCTGAGTAGAGGACCCAAGAGGAGTTATAGTCCCTGAAATCTGAATGCTGGTCCAGACCAGGGAAATAGGAAAGCCCAGCCAGGTAACTTCAAAGTTTAATGCCTGCAGTGCTACATGAAGGGTGCTGCAGTGGAAGAAGCTGGGAAAGAAATTATAGGACAGAGGTCTACTGTAAAAGGTGAAAATATATGCTAGAAGGCATCTGAGACAGTGAGGACTGCAGCAAAAGAAATTATCACGCTTAAAAAGAAGAGTAGTAGAGACAGATTGCTCCATAGGATCAGTGTAACCCCTGGAGCTAGTCTCACAAATTAATAACCAAGTAAAAAAGTCATATGAAACATAGTAATGAAAAACCCAGACATTGGCCCACGTCCCAGTGCAGCCCTCCAAACCTATGAAGAGGCCAGGCAGGGTGGCTCATGGCTGTAATCCTAGCAGTCTGAGAGGCCGAGGTGGGTGGATTACTTGAGCTCATGAGTTTGAGAGCAGCCTGAGCAAAAGCAAGACCCCGTCTCTACGAAAAATAGAAAAACTGAGGCAAGAAGATTGCTTGAGCCCAAGTTGGAGATTGCTGCAAGCTATGACACCATGGCACTCCACCCAGAGTGACAGCTTGAGACTTTGTCTCAAAAAAAAAAAAAAAACTGCGAAGAGACTGGTTTTAAAAACCCTACTAGTTGGGTGGTGCCTGTGGTTCAAAGGAGTAAGTCACCAGCCCCATATACCGGAGGTGATGGGTTCAAACCCAGCCCTGGCAAAAACCTGCAAAAAAAAAAAAAAAAACCTACTAGGAGGAGTACTAGGCATCATCAGAGTTAGCTTAATTATTTCCTATCTCCTCCCATTAGTAATCAGGGCTATACACTGGATAATTAGGAAAGATGTTATTTGGGGGGGAAAAAAACCATATCACACTGTTCTATATGAAACACTACAGGCTCCTGCCAGAGCAAGCTGATAGTGAGACTCCAAATTAAAATATATATGGAGTCTCAAAAGAGGGGAATGAGAGAGGATACTGGAAAAAGTAAGGTCTAAGAAAACAGAGGTCTTCTCGGGGAGACCCCAAGGATACACCTGCAAGGTCCTCCCCATGGTGACTCAGCTTCAGCTCTTAGGAATTTGTAGAAACTTAACTTCCTGGAACCTGGAAACTAACGCTTGCTTCAGGCCTCCGTTCTGTAACAGCTGAAGCCAGCTTCTCCAGCTTGATTCAAACTGACAAATGAGAAAAGTAGCCATAGGCCAAAACTTTTTGACTGAGGATAAAAAGAAGACTGAGCCAGTTGGGGAGGGTGGCCGTTTTGAATTCTGTGCTGTCGCTCTGCTGGCTGCAATAAAGCTCTAACTCTTTTAAACACAGCGTTTGGGTGTTCATTCTCTCCCAATGAACTCGTCTTCCTGCAACTTACTAAGTACAATGTTCTCCCCCAAAATATGGAATGCTTTGCAGATATGTGTGTCATCATCCTTGCACAGGGGCCTTGCTAATAATCTCTGTATCATCCCAATTTTAATGTATGTGCTGCCAAAACACGCACAGGTCGCTCCTTTTAAAAGCTATGGGTTTCGGCTTATGTGCAAGAAGAATAGATATTTTGAGACAAACAAACTGCCATATTTCCTCCATCACTGGCAAAATAATAAATTTCTCTTTCCTTTTTCTCAAAAACCACTTGTTCTAGTTTTTTCTGACATGGCCTCGAGAACAAGTACCAAACTTTCAGTAACAGTAGTCGCTGCTGGCCCTGAGGTGAAAGGTGCAGGTCAAGTAAAATCCCGAAAATCAGGCGGCACCTATGGCTCAGTGGGTAGGGCGCCAGCCCCTATACTGAGGGTGATGGGTTCAAACCCAGCCCCAGCCAAACTGCAAACAAAAATAGCCAGGAGTTGTGGCGGGCACCTGTAGTTCCAGCTACTTGGGAAGCTGAGGCAAGAGAATCACCTAAGCCCAAGAGTTACAGGTTGCTGTGAGCTATGACACCACATCACTCTACTGCAGGCAACAAAGTAAGACTCTGTCTCAAAAAAAAAAAAAAATCCTGAAAATCATTCAGGGCAGGGCTGGAAGTAACAGTATGCCAACATTAAGAGTGGCTTACTCACTAATCTTGCAATATGCTCTACAGGTGACAGAGCATCAACCCAAGCAGAGTGCGGTGGCTCACGCCTATAGTCCTAGCACTCTGGGAGCCCGAGGCGGGTGGATCGCCTGAGCTCAGGGGTTCAAGACCAGCCTGAGTAAACATGAGGTCTCATCTCTACTAAAAATAGAAAAACTAGCCAGGCATTGTGGTGGATACCCCTAGTCCCAGCTACTCGGAAGGCTGAGGCAAGAGAATTGCCTGACCCCAAGAGTTTGAGGTTGCTGTGAGCTATGATGCTACAGCACTCTACCCAGGGTGACAGAGTGAGACTCTTCCTCAAAAAGGGAAAAAAAATTCAACCTGGCCCTTCACTAATTGCAGAGGTTTCGGATAGTGCTTTTCCCAACTCCCACCCATCATCTTCCTCAAGTGTCTTCTTTCCCCTACTCCCTGAGAACAAGACCATCACAACAATTATCAGACTGGGTATCTGGCCTGCCAGAAATATGCTAAATAGAAATATCCCCCCATCAGAAACATAATATGAGTTATAGAAAACTCAAAAGTATGTGTCCACCTCTCCCCCCAGGGACAAAGCCCAACAACTGGATTTCTCTCTCTCTCTCTCTCTCTCTCACACACACACACACACACACACACATGTGCATATGCATACACGTAATGTGTACATACATATATACATTTATTTTTATAGAGGTTCATATCATACAGGCTACTCTATATTTTTTACTTCATAATGTATCTTGGACACAGATTTCCATGCAGATAAGAAGCTGACACTTTAGACAGGAAGAGCAATGTTTTGTTTGTAGTGTCCAGCATCTGAGGCTGCAGACATTACAAACAGTCCAGCCCAAGGAGAAAACTCACAAACATGCTCTTTTGAGTTCTAGTCAGCAGTTCAAATTCTGATTCTTTCTTCCTACACTTTTAACTCACCAAGAACACCTCCCTCCAAAAGCATAGGAAAAAAAACCTTTACATGTCATAAAATTATATATTTCCTGCACTTACCTCATTCAACAAATATTTATTGAATGGTCCCTAGGTACAAAATCCTGGAAAGTAAACATTTTTTGACTTATTTATTTATTTCCCAAGGACTAAGCTATTTTGCAATGCTGCTGCCCTCCCAAACATCCACACTGTACTTAGGTCAGCTAACTGGATTAAAAGGTCTTCCTGTTAATGATCTACTTCAAAAAATTATTTATTCTCTCCCTGTGTTGCCCAGGCTAGACTGCTGTGGCCTCAGCCTCTCTCACAGCAACCTCCAACTCCTAGGTTCAAGTGATCCTCCTGTCTCAGCCTCCCAAGTAGCTGGGACTACAGGCACCCACCACAATGCCCAACTAAATTTTCTATTTTTAGTAGAGATGGGTAACACTCCTGCTAAGGCTGATCTCTAACTCCTGGACTCAAGTAATCTACCCACATCAGCCTCCCATAGTACTAGGATTACAGATATGAGCCACCATGCCATCCTTACTGTGTTTTGCCACAAATTCCCAACAACATCCACTAAAACAAGAACATAGAAAAGCAGATTCACATTACTAGTCCCTATTGAAAATATATGGTTGAGGGCTGGGCACAGTGGCTCACGCCTGTAATCCTAGCACTCTGGGAGGCCCAGGCAGGTAGACTGCCTGAGCTCACGGGTTTGACACCAGCCTAAGCAAGAGCAAGACCCCGGAGCTAGAGCGAGGCTGGGGAGCGCTGAGCCGTGCGTCGTGCCCTGTGCTGCCCAGACTAGCGAACAATACAGTCAAGATGGCTAAAGGTGACCCCAAGAAACCAAAGGGCAAGATGTCTGCCTATGCCTTCTTTGTGCAGACATGCAGAGAAGAACATAAGAAGAAAAACCCAGAGGTCTCAGTAAATTTTGCAGAATTTTCCAAGAAGTGCTCTGAAAGGTGGAAGGCAATGTCTGGGAAAGAGAAGTCTAAATTTGATGAAATGGCAAAGGCTGATAAAGTCCGCTATGATCGGGAAATGAAGGATTATGGACCAGCTAAAGGAGGAAAGA
>CAUYQV010070234.1:0-33047 GCA_963574575.1 Galagoides demidoff
CTTAGGTGTATGTGGCTGGCGCCTTAGCCACTTGAGCCACAGGCGCTGAGCCTATTATCCCTGTTTTATGAATGAGGAAAGCAAAGCGTAGAGAAGAGTAAGCCTCACTTCCACTTTCCAGATCTTGCTCTGGTGACTCTCCTTGATGGAGCCTGTTCCACAGGCAAATACCTGCAAGGCAAGAAAGGGAGCTGTTAGCTGTTCAGCCTTCCCTGCTAAGTGGGAGCCCTAGAGGTCTAGGGAGTCAAGCCACAATGTCTTGTCCCCACAAACCATCACCACCTCTGTCCCCTCTCCGTCAAGGCTATGATCTCCCACCACCATTCATCATGCCCTGAGCCACCATCAAGTCATTACCAGCCCCCTTGTCTCCACCAACGTCAGGATGTAACAGAATTGTCACCTTTCATCATTAGAGGCGTCACCATCAACGTCACTACAACCACTGCCATGATTACCCCCATTACTCTCTTCCCACAGGCAAGGTGGTGGCAGGATGGCACTGAGGTCACTTCCTTGCCTTGGTGCTCCCAGAGGTAATTGCTTAATGAGATGGTGCAGCCCTAAGCTCACTATTTACCCTGCATAAGTGTGAACTCTTTCTAGGTTCCAATGAGGCCGGAAGGGCTGGAGGGCTGTGTGGCGATGTGCAGGTGCAGGGGGCTGAGAGAGCCTCCGGGAGGCCATTTGGTCCACCCCCTACCTCATCAGGGCTTTGCCTTGATGTGATAGTGTGATAATATGGAGTTTCAGAAGAGTCAGTCTAGTCACTCAGGCAAGGGACTTCCTCTCTCTGGACCTCAGTTTCTTCATCTGCAGGATGGGAACTAGAAAGAATTTCCTTATAGAGTCATGTGGGGCCTAGAAATAATGTAAATAAGGAGCCTGGCCCAGTTACCAGGAGACTCCCAAATGGAAGCTGCTGATATCTTTTCTTTTATCACTTAGATTGTGCTCACTGTGTGCCAAGCACTGTGCCCAGCACTTAACAAATTTCAATGCATTAATTTAAGCCCCATAGGAGCCCTATCAGATAGGTACTACTATTTCTTTTTTTAGTTAAAAAAAATTAGAGATTGGGTCTCACTATGTTGTGCAGGCTGGTCTCAAACTCCTGGCCTCAAGCGATCCTCTTGCCCTGGCCTCCAAAAGTGCTAAGAGTACAGGTGTGTACCACGGTGCCTGGCTGATAGGCACTACTATTGCTCCCATTTTATACATGAAGAAAAGATGAGACTAAGTTGCTCATCTGAGGTTATATAGCTGGTTAGTGACAGCTAAGATTTTGACATAAGGGGTCTAGCTCCAGAGTTCGAGCTCTTAATCTTGGTGTTCTTGAGCAACAAGTACTTCCCCTTGTTCTGAAAATCTTCCCTCCCAGCCCTGTTAGGTCAGAGAAGATTCTGCTCTTTTTGTCCAGTGTTGGAAAAAAGCTTCCAGAAATCAGTTCGTTGTCTTGGGATAGAAATATCCCCATTTGCCTTGTCCAGGGCCTCCCATCCCTTCCTGACTCCCATTTGAATCTGGAAGTCCTCTGACTGGAATCTGGGCTGAAGCAGCAGTAACCAGGATGACTTGAGAAAGGGGCCTCAGGAGATATGGTTGAGGAGGGAGGGGGCTTGCCTCTGGGCTCTTTGCAGGGAGGGGGGGATTGCTATGGCTGAGTGGGGGGCAGAGCTCTAGGGTAGGAAATGCTGTTAGCTGCCTTCCAGAGGGCCTTGTTATCTTCTGCAGGAGGGAAGCTGGGGCCTCTTTCCCAGGACAATGCAATTTTGAAGGGCCCAATGGCTGGGTTAGAGGGCAGCCCAGTGGTAAGTGGCTGGACTCAGGACATGCCTATGGGTCCTGATGGGTGGGATGTGAAGGAGAGAGACCTTGCTAGGACGATACTTGTGAATGGAGTCCTGGTTTTCATGTGATGTCTTTTTTTTTTTTTTGCAGCTTTTGGCTGGGGCTGAGTTTGAACCTGCCACCTCCAGCATATGGGGCTGGCGCCCTACTCCTTTGAGCCACAGGTGCCGCCTGTATGTGATGTCTTGATTACTTTCTTTTCCTTTCTATCCGGGGGGAGCAAGCACCTTGTCTGGTCTGTTTTTTCTCACTGAGTTTAGCCTATTACCTGGTACACTGTAGATGTTTCATGAATGTTAGTGACATGCCCTTCAAGACAGTCAAGAATCAAGAATTTGATGAGAATCAAAGCAGATAGGGTTGTGCAAGAGTTTTGTAAATGGCAAAACAGGGCACACAAGCTGGTGGCCTTGGGGTTATTACCAAACAGAGCTCAACAGACTCAACTCAGAGCGAGCACAGCTTCTAGCCTTCTCTGCTGGCAATCTGGGCAGGCCACCAAGCCAGCCTGGCACAGCCTCCCTAGGGAGCAACCCTCCCCCAACTTGCAGTCTGGTCCCCTGGAGCCTAGAGGGGTCCAAGCTTGGAACAGTGATGGCCAAAGGGTAGGTACAGGTGCCTTGGCTGGCGCCCATGGGGAGGGAAGAGTACATTCTGCCCTTTAAACAACCCCCTCCCACCTGCCAGTCTCAGCCAGCTCCCCCATCCTTTAGGAGACACAAAGGAGGTATGAGGGGACATAGGATTCTAAGCAGGCTTACTCCCTTACCTGGCTGCTCTTATAGGCCAGTAAAACCTTGGGCAGGGCTCTCCTTCCCTTGGGCCAGCTTGGGTCAGAGAAAAAGTCAGCTGATCTGGTGGCCTTCTGGTTCCTCCATCCACCTCATCAGTGCCCTTGGGCAAGAGCTTGACCAGTGCTGATTTCAGAGTCTTGTTCGAGGCCTTGGGGGTGAGAGGGAGAGTTAGCCTTGGCCACTACGGTGTAGGTTTGCTGGGGTAGATTTGGGCCCCATGAGTCTCTCTACTGGGCTCCCTGTATTTTTCTCTCATAGCCCTTAACCCACCTTTTAACTGTATATTTATAGTGTTATTAACTACTTTATGTCTGTAAGCTCCCTGGGCACAGGGACAGGGCCTTCCTTGGTCACCAACATATACCCAGAACCTAGCACTGTACCTGGTTTATATAGTAAGCACTCGGTAAATGCAGGATGAATGAATGGAGGGGTAAATGAATGAAATCAGTCTATAAACTATGAAGCAGGAGTGCTGGGAAAGGTCGAGCAGTGATAATTGTGGGTTTTTTTTTGGCCAGGGCTAGGTTTGAACCCGCCACCTCCGGTATATGGGGCCAGCGCCCTACTCCTTTAAGCCACAGGCGCCGCCCGAGCAGTGATAATTATAAAATAACTACTGTCTACCCAGGCAAAGGATGCCACATAGAAGTCTCCCCAGCATGTGGCTGGGCAGGGTGTAATCTAAGCAGCCTCCTCCTCACCCCTCCCCATCCCACACTCCAGGGTCATGAGATTTATCAAGACTGAAAATAATAATAACCCATACCACCTCATCTGATCTACGTAAGAAAATCACGAGGTGAGTACTATCACTATTGTCATTGCAAAGAGTTGGAAACTGAGGCTCAGGGAGCTTAAGTAATTTAGCCAAGATAAATAAATGAAGGGGCTGGGATGCAAACTCAGGTTGGTCTAAGGTCATGGTCCACCAGAGGGTTAGTACTACCCCTTTCCTCCCCTCTCCTCACCTTTAAACTTTTCTTTTTCTTTTTCTTTTATTTTTTGAGACAGAGTCTCACTATGTTGCCCTAGGTAGAGTGCCAGGGCATCACAGCTCACAGCAACCTCAAACTCTTGGGCTTAAGTGATTCTCTTGCCTCAGCCTCCCAAGTATCTGGGACTACAGGCACCTGCCACAATGCCAGGTTGGTTGTAGTTTGTAGTCATTGTTGTTTGGCAGGCCCAGGCTGGATTTGAACTCGCCAGCTCAGGTGTATATGGCTGGCACCCTTGAGCTACAGGTACTGGGCCTAAACTTTTCAATCTTTCTCATCCCTTCTTGTCTCCTTCAGACTCTCTATTGCCTCAGTAGCTTTGAGCAGGTACCTCTTGGAACCTCCATTTACCTGCCTGTTAAATGGACTTATCCTTGCCCATTTTGTAGTGAAGGTCCACGAGGATGGGAATATTCTGTGTGAACTGTCAAAGGCTGGGTGAGGTAAGGCCAAGGTAGTCACTGAAGTGATCTCCCTGGATTGAGTAAATGTGAGCATCAGTGTGGGAGGGTGAGTGAATGTGAGGGTGCGTGTGAGTATAGATCTGCCCTTAGAGCCTCTTGGAGGTCAAGAGCAGCCCCCAGGCTTCCAGTTTTAAGGCTTCTAGTGTACTAAAAAAAAAAAAAAAGTAAATAGAGTTGCAGGAAACATGCTACATTTTAAATGTTTACATTTAACAAATGAATGTTTTTTAACACACACACACAGCAATGCAATATAATTGTGCTATTCACAAGATAATTACAGGATTTATAGAAAATATTAATTCATAGTGCACTATGGGAGGTGTGGTTGGGTAATGAGACACTCGTAGAGCTGCCTGAGAAGCGGCTCTGTGCTTCTCTCCCACTGTGTGCCTCTGTCACCATGTGTTACATCCTTATTTGGGAATCCCTGTGGCCCGTGAGAACTTACTCCTCCTTGATCCCCCTTCCCCCCACCCAACCGCCTCTGGGGCTTCACTGCTTCTTAAACCATAGGCAGACAGTCTTGTCCCAGGGCCATTGCACGTACTGTCCCCTCTGCCTGGAACACTCCTCCTTCAAACATCCTCATGGCTTGTTCGCCCACAGCATCTAATCTCTAGTTAAAGGTCCTTTCTGGGGAAGGCCTTTCCACATCATCATATTTAAAATTGCAAACTGGCTATGCATTATGGCTTACATCTGTAATCCCAGAGTTTGAGACCAGTCTGGGCACCATAGCAAGACCATGTCTCTACAAAAATTTAAAAAAAAAAAAAAAAGGCCAGGCACAGTGGCTCATGCCTGTAATCCTAGCACTCTGGGAGGCTGAGGCAGGTGGATAGCTTAAGCTCAAGTTCGAGACTAGCCTAGCAAAAGCGAGACCCCGTCTCTACTGAAATAGAAAAATTGAGGCAAGACGATCACTCCAACCCAAGAATTGGAGGTGGTTGTGAGCTATGACGCCACAGCATTCTATCCAGGGCAACAGCTTGAGACTCGGTCTCAAAATAAATAAATAAATAACTAAATTTGCCAGTGTGGTAGTGTGCTCTTGTAGTCCCAGTTACTTGGAAGGCTGAGGTAGGAGGACCACTTGAGCCTGGAAGTTTAAAGCATAATACGCACCATAGACACACACACATACGTATACATGCATGTACATATACTAAACTGATCTTTTGTCTGCTGCATGCCCAGTACTTTTTTTTTTTTTTTTTTGAGATAGAGTTTCACTTATTAACCCTCGGTAGAGTGCTGTGAAGTCACAGCTCACAGCAACCTCCAACTCCTTGGGCTTTTGACCTGTGCCAACCAGCAGATTGCAGTTACTTGGTGTAGTCTGCTGAACTGTCCTGAGGCAGCCAAGGCAGCTCCACTGTCTCATGGGGTTTGGATACTAGGACCCCAAGGAATCTCCTGGTGCTGCCGCCTCACAGGCAGTGATTTAACCCAGCTGGGCCATCCCCTTCAGCTCCTAGTCTCAGGCCATTGCCAGTGGCTTCTGGAACCCTGCTACTGACCCCTGGTGGCCGTGACCCTAAAGTGCATCTGGTGTGCTACAGAGGCCTGATGGTTACTGCTCCGGGCCCAAGTGCTTTCTGTTTCCCTATTCATTCCGTCCTCGTGTTATCCCCATCTTGTGGATGAGAAGTCTGAGGCAACGTCAAGGGAAGGGTTTGTTTTTTATTGTTCACTTGATAAATGCCCTGCAGACCTCTCTTCCTCCCTCTGTGTGTTTCCTTGAGTGCTCACCATGTGGCCTCTTCCTGGAGTGCCTTTCTCTGCCATCCTCCTTCAGTCACCCTGCCCTGGGGACCCTGGGCAAGGGCATGTGTCTCCTCTCTGTTCCTACACTTCCCTCTTGCAGAGCCCTGAGTGAGGAAAGGTGGGGAGGTGGGGTTAGGGTGGGGACCACAGCTTCCCTGTCATCTTCCCTGAGGACCAGTCTGTCCTCACTGGACTGTGAGTGCCTTGAAGTCAGGGCGGGGACAAGTCTTTTGTTAATCTTACATTCATTACTAGATTTTTTTTTTTGAGACAGTCTCAGTCAGCCTGGGTAGAGTGCTATGGCATCATAGCTCACAGCAACCTCAAACTCCTGGGCTCAAGCTATCCTCTTGCCTCAGTCTCCTGAGTAGCTAAGACTAAGGTGCCCGCCATAACACCCCACAAGTTTTTTCTATTGTTAGTAGAGACGAGGGGTCTTGCTCTTACTCAGGCTGGTCTCGAACTCCTGAGTTCAAGTGACCCACCTGCCTCAGCCTCCCAGAGTGCTAGGATTACAGGTGTGAGCCACCACACCTGGCCTCATTATGGGAATTATTAGTTCAATCACAGATGTTTACTGGGCTCCTATTGTGTGTTCTGAAATTCATGTTGAGTTCTGGGGACACAACAGTGAAGAAAACAGACAAGACCCCTGCTCTCAGGAAGCCCACAGTCTTGGGTTGGAGATAGACACTTACTGAATGAATCAGGCCACCTGACCAGTGATGGGTGCTGTGAGGGAGCATTAGCAGGGACTGAGATAGCTTTGCAGTAGATCCCAGGGTCTTGCACAGAGTCAGCACCAAAATGTATTTGAATTAGAGTTGAAAGACCCTAAGGCCAAATGGCTGTTAAAAGGCAGGACAAACTGCCTTACTGTCCCTTTATTGTACAGAGAAAAGCTATTCTGATCAATTTCCTAACTGTGTGGACTTGGGAAACCTCTCTCATCTCTCTGTGTCTGTTTGGCATTAAGTATATCTTAAGTATAATTGCCTTTTAAGGCTGTTCCAAGGAATAAATGTGCTAAAGGCCTTTAAAAGACTCATCACAGAGCCTAGCATACAGCCAGTGCTCAATAAATGGAAAGGAGAAGCCGGTGAATGAGGAGGCTGAAGGACAAGAATGTTGAAGAGTTGGTTTAGCGGCCTCTGCCCTTGGATCTCTGGGTTCCACTCAGCTTGGGCTGGCAGTTCCAGGAACGGCCACAAGATGACGCCCGAACCCCAGTTATATGAGACTCAAGACGTTTCTTCGTAGAGGAAGCACTTTGGGGGAGTAGGGGAGGAAGAAACAGGTAGACTCCTCCATCGTGGGGTGGGTTGGGGCTTTGTGTCAGGACATGGATCTGCTTGAAATTCAGCCACTTCAAGCTTCTGTCTCCTTTTGGTTTGTCTCTTAAGGTTTCCCTGTCCATATTCAAGCACTTGGCCCCCCATGCTCCTCCCGCAGTCCCTCCAGCATTGGAATCTGAGTCTTCTGCTAAGTAGGCCATCTCCCCTTCCCTTGTCATTCATGAACCAGGCAGGAGGACTTAACTGAACCATCCTATGGGCCTTGGGGTGGGTGACAGGGGGGAGCCAGAGGAAATGACCAGGTTCCTATTCTCAGCATCCTGGGGGTGGGGTAGGAGGTGGGAAAATAAACCAAAAGAAGGAAATGGAGAACATGCAGGAGTCACTTAAGACTTCCTTCCCATCTGTATGCTGCACACAAAGAAAACATTGTCCTTATTTCACAGATGCAGAAACTGAGGCTCAGAAGTGGTAGGCCATGAGCAGGAATTGCCTTTCCCCTATACCCTCCATCAACCAGTAGTGAAGTGTGGCCCAAATTAAGCATGTGCATAAATTCACTGGGCATCTATGGAGCTGTATTGTTCCAGCAAGGATCAGACCTGGCCCTGCCCTCAGGATCTGACAGTCTAGGGCAGGGGTTTTCAAACTTTTTAAACAGGGGGCCAGTTCACTGTCCCCTCGTTGGAGGGACCGCTGGAGGGCCGGAATGTGGGCCCCAGGACGAGTCAGCTACTAAGCAGGACAGGCAGCGGAGGCAAAAACACCTGGCGAGCTAGATAAATGTCCTAGGCAGGCTGCATGTGGCCCACAGGCCATAGTTTGAGGATGCCTGGTCTAGGGGATGAGGCTAGGTCTGGGCACAGTGGCGGACCTGGGAGATGAAGTTGCTGGTCCCACCTGAACAGGTTAGGTTGGGGGTGGGGAGGGAGGGAGGGTGTGAGAGACTTAGTAGATTCCTTAAGGACCCTGGACCTGGTTGAGTATAATTTTCATTTCTTTTTTTTTTTTTTTTTTGAGACAGAGCCTCAAGCTATCCCCCCTGGGTAGAGTGCCGTGGCATCACAGCTCATAGCAACCTCCAACTCCTGGGCTCAAGCGAGTCTCCTGCCTCTGCCTCCCAAGTAGCTGGGACCACAGGCGCCTGCCACAACGCCCCGCCATTTTTTGGTTGCAGCCATCACTGTTGTTTGGTGGGGCTGGGCTGGGGATTCGAACCCGCCACCTTAGGTGTACATGGCTGGCGCCTTAGCCGATTGAGCCACAGGCTCTGAGCCTAATTTTCATTTCTTTCTTTCCTTTTTTTTTTTTTTTTGCTTGAGTTAATTTTCAAAAAGATAAAACCATGACCCTCATACAAATAAAAATGAAAATGTGCCCAAGAATTTCTTTGACTCAGTGAGTGGCGAATCAGCAAGATGTCAAAATAAGCTTAAATGAGAATTTACTTATAAGTAAATACACTCTCTACTGGACAGAATAGTTATGAGAGCACCATATGCTCTTTTCTAACAGTTGCCTCTATCCCTACAGAATTATAAAGCCAATCAAAGGCAGTCAAAAGCACACACCCTTCCAGAATCAGATCAGATGATTGGAGGTCATCTAGCTGATACCTGGTCCTTTTCTGAAAGGACAGATACCCAGGGGTATCTGAAGGTTTGGTATGCTTTCTTGGCTGACCCTCAGAAAGGTCAAGATAAATCAAGTATCAGTGGCTTCTGAGGGAGTGGGACATCTGGAGAGATCCTGGTCCTGCTCCTTCGTCATCCCCTTGACTCTTCAGGGGACAACTTCCTCCTTAGCAGGCACTGCCAGAGTCAGTGCTCGCCAGCAGGTGGCGCCCAGGCCCATCTTCCGCGGCCTCAGAGGGAATACTTGATCCTTGGCCCTGGGAGCCAGGGATCAGGATGTCAGGATTTCACAGGGTACTGAATTCATTCACTCACTGATTCAGTCGTTCTTTCATGTGACAAACATGTGTCCAGGCCCACAAATCACATTCCTGAGGTTCTCCAGATTTTTATATGGCCGAGGAACAGTCCTGTCTCTGCTTGCCTGGCTTTGTGCAAACAGAGGGGCATGACCCACCTCTCTGAGGTGAAATGCTGCCATGCCCAGCTTCGGCCCTGGCCCTGACCCTGACCCAGCCTGCCCTGACTCCTGGTGTGTCTTCTGCCCTAGAAATTCACCTCAGAGAGGTCGAATGAGGGACTTTATTTCTATAATTTCTATCATCTCCTTTCAAGCTCATATTATTCCCATTTTATGGTAGGGAAAGCGGCCTCCTGCTCCTGCTCGTCCTGGCAGGGGTGCAGGCCGAATCTCCACACCTCTTAGCCACACTGCAACATTGCTCAGGCCAGAGACCCCCAGGTCTCTCCCCACCCCCTGGCCTTCTATAAGTTCACACTCCCAGAATCCTACAGCAGGAGAAACACCTCCTGGCCCTTCCCGGGGGTCTGAAAAGTTCCCCAGAATGTGGTAGGAATAAGTACGCAGTCCCACCCCACCTCAGCAGGCAAGGAGCTCTCGACTGACCTCCCTTCCCTTCTCAGTGGAGGCCCTGCTCTGGGGTAGGGAGAGCTGGTCCAGAAGATGGAGGTGGACAGGCAGGGTCCTGAAGGTCATCATGGCAATGAGGCCCATGCTGGGGCACTGCGAGAGTGGTGGCATGGGGCCACCAGAAGACATGCCTGTCCCACTGGGGCTACTGTGCAGGGTGTCCCTGGTTCCTTGTCTCTTCCATATCCTGGGTTCAGGAATGCGGGAAGAAACCTTCCTCCTACCACAGAAGGTGGGGAGTGAGTTGGAGTGAGGGTCCCTGTGCCCAACCCATGACTGTGACAACAGGACAGAGGTCACCACAGTGCTGTTGGCAAGCCTCTCAGGACTTTCCTGAAAGGAGAATCTCTGAGAGGAAAGAGTGGGGCTATTTGGGAAGGGAACCCAGGGGGAAGGCGCCTGGTTTCTGAGCACCTTGGGCCTGTAGGCAGCGAGTTGGGGGAATGATAGGAAGCAAAGCATGAGAATTACAAGGCAGGCAGGGCAGAAGAATCATGGAACCCTTGGAGGACTACCTTTCCCCGAGGGAGAAAGCGAGCCTGAGCAGGCCGGGAGAAGTCTCCCTTCCTTTCCCAGTAAGTGTGCAGCCTGACTCAGCATCCTAGGAGACGCTTGTACCATACCCCGGACTTCTTTGTTTTGTGTAATTGGGGCATCTTAGTCTGTTTTCTATTCCTTAGTATACCCGAAACTGGGTAATTTATAAAGAAAAGAATTAATTTTGTATAGGTATGTAGTCTCAGAAGTCCAAGGTCAAGAGGCCACATCAGGTAAGGACCTTCATGTAGGTGGGGACCCTGCAGAGACCTGAAGTGGTGCAGGGCATCACGTGGTGAGGGGCTGAGATGCTAACTCAGGTCTGTCCTCGTATAAAGCCACCAGTCCTACTCTCATGATGACCCATTAATCCACTAATCCACGAATAGATCAATCCATTCATGACAGCAGCAGAGCCCTCATGACACAATCACCTCTTAAAGGCCCCGCTTCTCAATACTGCTGCTACATTGAGGACTAAATTTCAATATGGGTTTTAGAAGGGACAAATATTCAAACCACAGCAACATCCCTGAGTCATTCCATCAGGATAGGTCCCTGGGTGTTTTGCAAAGGCCATATGTGCTCTGAGAAACTGCTGGAACTTCTGGTTAAGGAAAGCTGGGCCCCTCAGTGGTCTAGATGAGATTTTCTTGTTTCCTCCTTTGCTGGGAAAGCCAAACCAAGATAGCCTCCATTGGTCTATTAGACACCCTGGGATCCTTGGATCTACCTCAGGAGAAGAAAAGATAGACTTCTGTCCATTAATGGGAAGGGCACTCAAAAATCTGGTGTTTTGATTATCAGAGGAGTTGTGAACTTTGGCTTGTGTCATGATGAAGCAGAATATACTGGAAGAGGACATGGAACCAACGGATTGGGCTCCTTTCCTCAGTTTCCAAAGGGATTTCCCTTCCCCTTCTCCCCAGAATAGACACTACGTGGATAGCTCTGCATGGCTGTCTTTGGTGCCTGAAGTCCCACTGAGGCAAATCTGGGCCACACAGCCTTATCCTGTTGTAAAGTATAAAGAAAATCCTAAGCCTCCTGCTGACTGAATGGACTCTCCTCTTGGCCAAGGGACCCCAGAAAAACTTAAAACTGAGTTTTTGGCCATAAAGGGAAGGGAGATTTGGCACACCCCATTATAGTCTTTCCCTTTTAGAGTTTAGACTAATTGCAGACAGGACCTAAGGCCACTCAAGGCAAAGGTTAAGTCACACCTTACAAACCCTAAAATCTTGTTAAACAGGTTTTTCTTTGTTTTGTTTTAAATTAACCCGGTATAATGTGGCTTGCTTTCCAACCCCACTCTGGTATAGCATCCCATGACAACAGACCCCTTTATCTCAACTCAAACATTCCTTTCTACTGACTCCAAAGTCTCTAGAAAAGTTCTTTCTTTCTTTCTCTCTCTTTCCTTCCTTCCTCCCTCCCTCCCTCCCTCCCTTCCTCTTTCTTTCTCTCTCTCTCTCCCCTTCCCTCCCTCCCTCCCTCCCTTCCTTCCTTCCTTTCTTCCTTTCTTCCTGTCATGCCACTCTGTCACTTTGGGAGGACTGCCCTGGCATCATCATACCTCATAGTCACCTCAGTTTCTTGGGTTCAGGCCATCCTTTTGCCTTAGCCTCCTGAGTAGCAGGGACTTAAGATGCCCAGCACAACACCCAGGTAGGTTTTCCATTTTTCTATTTTATTTTATTTATTTATTTATTTTTTAATTTTATTTTATTTTTTGCAGTTTTTGGCCAGGGCTGGGTTTGAACCCGCCACCTCCAGCATATGGGGCCAGCGCCCTACTCCTTTGAGCCACAAGTGCCGCCCAATTCATTATTATTTATTTATTTATTTATTTTGAGACAGATCCTCAAGCTGTTCCCCTGGGTAGAGGGCCATGGCATCACAACTCATAGCAACCTCCAACTCCTGGGCTCAAGCGAGTCTCCTGCCTCAGCCTCCCAAGTAGCTGGGACCACAGGTGCCCGCCACAATGCCTGGCTATTTTTTGTGCTTGCAGCTGTCATTGTTGTTTGGCAGGCCCAGGCTGGATTCGAACCCACCACCTTAGGTGTATGTGGCTGGCGCCTTAGCCACTTGAGCCACAGGCGCCAAGCCTTATTTATTATTTTTGAGACAGCTGTTGGTCTGGGTAGAGTGCTGTGGCATCATAGCTCATAACAACCTCAAATTTGGGCTCAAGCAATCCTCTTTCCTCAGTTTTTCTATTTTTACTAGAGACAGGGTCTTGATTTTTCTTAGGCTGGTCTCTAACTCCTGAGCCGAAGTAATCCACCCACCTCAGAGATTTTCTATTTTTATTAGAGATGGGGTCTCACTCTTGCTCAGGCTGGTCTCAAACTCCTGAGCTCAGGTGATCTACCTGCCTCACCCTCCCAGAGTGCTAGGCTTATAGGCGAGAGCCAGCACCTCCAGCAAATTATTACTGTTTTAAGCCCTAAATTGTGGGTAGTTTGTTACACAGCAACAGCTAACTGATAGAAAGGGTCACAGTAATACTCACAGAACAGTATTTCTGTGCCACCATTTCCACTTGACGTGCAGTGTTTTTTAACCTTTTTTTATCTCACAGCACACTTGAACCTATAGTTAAGTTTCCAATGCACACTTAACTTACGTTGATCAAAGAAAAAGAAACAAAAAGAATATACTTACTGTGCTTTGAATGTCTTCTGAAAATAATTTAATTGGTCATCTTTAAAAATTTTCACAGCACACCTAAGATCCTCTTACAACACACTGGGGGAGGCGGTGCCTGTGGCTCAAGGAGTAGGGCGCCAGACCCATATACTGAGATGGCAAGTTCGAGCCCAGCCCCAACCAAAACTATAAAAGAAACAAACAACACGTTGGGGGAAAATCACTTTTCTAGACCCTCATGTAGATCTGCTGCAATGAGACAATCCAAAAATACAGTGACTTCAACAAGATTATTTATTTTCTTGTATGCAAGAGGTCCCGGGTAAGGGATTTGGGTCTGGTACAACAATTCTGCCCACCCTTATAATGGCTCTGCCGAGCCTGGATTAAAGGTGAGCTCCAACTCTTGCTGCATTCCTGCCAGCAGATAGAGAGAAGAGCAAGGTGAGAACATGCCCAGTCCTTTGGCCCACATCACTTCTATTCATATTTCTTCTCTGAAAGTGGGGCTCGTGGCCACTTTAGTTGCAAGGGAGCCTGGGAAATGTAAATTTCTAGGCGATGTGTGCCTAGCTAAAATATGGCGGTGCTTTTTATTAAAGAAGAAAGAGAAACTATACATTTGAGAATGCTAGTACATTCAATGTGACGGTCTGCCACCAGGGTAAGTATTCTCATCAATAAACACCAATGTCCTGTGGGTTAGGTGGTTCTACTTCTCATTATAAAATAATAGGTATGAAGCTTTTATTGGCTGGAAGGCTTTAGGCTGCAAGTAACAGAATCCACAACTAAAAGTTACATAAAGAGAGTGGTGCCTGTGGCTCAAAGGAGTAGGGTGCCCTGGCCTCATATGCTGGAGGTGGTGGGTTCAAACTCAGCCCCGGCCCCCCCAAAAACCACAAAAAACTGTAAAAGTTGCATAAAGGGTTGGTAGTTTTATTTATTATTTTATTTGGGGGACAGAATCTCACTGTTGCCCAGGCTAGAGTGCAGTGATGTCATCATAGCTCACTGCAACCTCAAGTTCCTGGGCTCAAGCTATCCTCCTGCCTCAGCCTCCTCAGTAGCTGGGACTACAGGCACATGCTACCATACCTTGTTAATTTATTGTAGAGACAGGGTCTAGCTATGTTGTCCATGCTGATCTCAAACTCCTGGGCTAAGCAATAAATGCTAGGATTATAGGTGTGAGCCTCCATGCTTGCCCGGGAACTTTTTTTTTTTACTTACTAGTTCTTATTTATTTATTTATTTATTTTTGGCCAGAGCTGGGTTTGAACACACCACCTCTGGCATATGGGACCAGCACCCTACCCTTTTGAGCCACAAGTGCCACCCTGCCTGGGAACTTTATCTTAAGAGGTCTTGAGGTAGACTTTTTTTTTTTTTTGAGACAGAGCCTCAAGCTGTCCCCCTGGGTAGAGTGCCATGGCATAGCTCACAGCAACTTCCAACTCCTGGGCTCAAGCGAGTCTCCTGCCTCCGCCTCCCAAGTTGCTGGGACCACAGGCTCCCGCCACAAGTCCCTGGCTATTTTTTTTCAGTTGCAGCCATCATTGTTGTTTGGCGGGCCCGGGCTGGATTCAAACCCGCCACCTTAGGTGTATGTGGCTGGCGCCTTAGCCACTTGAGCCACAGGCACTGAGCCTTTTTTTTTTTTTTTTTGAGACAGAATCTTACTCTGTTGCCCAGGCTAAGGTGCTGTGGCATCAACCTAGCTCACAACAATTTCAAATTCCTGTGTTCTAGCAATTCTCCTGTCTCAGTTTTCCAAGTAGCTGGGACTACAAGTGCCTACTATGACACCCAGCTAATTTTTCTACTGTTAATAGAGACGAGCTCTTGCTCAGGCTGGTCTGGAAGTCCAGGGATCCTCCCACTGTGGTCCCCCAGAGTGCTAGAATTACAAGCCAGAGCCACCAGGCCGGCCTCAGTCCCTCTTTTTGTTAGAGAGGAAACTCCTTCCCAGAAGACCCCAACAGACTCCTCCTCCTGGCTCATTGGCCAGAACAGGGTCAGATGCTCCCCCCACAACCCAATCACCAGAGAGGGGAGTGGAGCAAATACAGTTCTCTCTCATCAGTTATCATCCACCTGGGAGTCACGAGGTACATGGAGGGGGCAAAGGTCTGCCCCTGTGGTGGAACCCACAGTTTGTAGCTGTGGTCAGCCAGTCCATTCCGGTTTACATAAGGTTGGCTCAGGCCCCAACCCTGACTTTCCACAGCTCTCAGAATTGCTCACAACAGACTTCTGAAAGAAATCGCTGAGGTTTTTGAGCCTCAGAGGCAGAGAGCCTGCTAGCCAGGCAAAGGAACCCCTGAGGTGTGCAGAGGCACCAGTGTGGGGCACAGGGGTTTGGAAGACTCCAGGAGGTGGTATCTTTCCACTGTTGTTTGATTTTACCTTCTCAGGTTCTGGAAGAGAAAAGCCTGCCGTTTCTCAGGCTCACAATTGTGAGGCTCTGCTTTCTGCTTCTGCTGAATTCTAGCAGCTGTTCCCTTTATTTCTGCCCTGGAATTGACTCAAACGTAGGATGCAGCCCGTTTCTTCTCCCAAGAAACCATGAATACTAGATTGCTCTGTAAGCAGAATTTCACTGAAGATTTGTGGGTCCCTGGAAGAGTTATAGAGCTGTTCAGCACAGCTGAAGGTGGCACTGGGACACTCCTGTTGTTACAAGCTGTTTCCTCCCCCATCCTTCAGCCTCCTCCCGCCCCCCCCCCCCCCACAGGGCTCCCTGCCTACCCACAGCCCCTGGCTCCTCATCTTCTTTCTCAGCCCCTGCCAACCACCTTGGTGCCCCCAGGAGCCTCTCATTCTTACACAGGACACCCAGCAATTCCGCTCTCCCCAGCCCCTCCCTCTCCTCCCAAACCAGGCTGCTTTTGCCAGGCCAAACTCAACAAGAGGGCCTAGAACAAAAGGGCCTTTTATTTAATGAAGCAGGATCCACTCTCCTTGGAAGGAAGCTGTGGTTATAAATAACGCAGGTCCCCCTGTGGACTCCTTCAGGTGCATTGGAAATTCAAATTTCAGAGTAAGCTGACAGCCTAAAAACTCCCCTTCCCCCACTCCAGGGCCTGTCTGAGCCCCTCAGAGTCTTTAGGAAATTCAGAGGACACGGTCACTTTTTCAGAAACTAGGAGGGTAAAATCAAACTGCATTACAAAGATACCAGCCTCCTTTAGTTTTCTAAACTCCTGTCCCCCAGACTATGCCTCTGGACCTTGGGGGCGTTCCTTCACCTGGCTAGCAAGTCTCCACCTCTGAGGCTCTAAAGCATTAGTGATTTCTTTTAGGAGCCTGTTGTGAGCGATTTGGAGAGCTGAAGGAGAAGTGGGAGGGAGCCTCCATTCTACTTTCACAGAAGTCTGGGTGCTCCCACCAGTGTTCCTCAGCTCTGTCTCAGGACCAGGATCACTCAGGCCCGAAGCCCAGTCCCCACCCAGGCTCCTTGCACCCCCATACCACCTCCAGGGAGACAGGTGTTGGGGAGCACCCAGCCCAGTTCTTGGCAGTCTCCTGCCTGTGTTCAGGGTTGCTCAGATAAGGAGCACCCCCTCCCCCAGGCTGCAGCTCTGCTTCAGTGTCCTGAGAAAGACTCCTCACAGAGGGCTTTCCATGACTCTCAGCCCTGAGCTCTGTTCAGGGGTTTGGCCACAGGGAGGACTAGATCTGACTGGTCCTGGCTGCCCATAGGAGAGAGGAGGAGGGGAGGGAGTGAAGACCCTTCTGAACGCCAATGTGGGGGGCTCTGAAATCCTACTCACGCAACAGCCCTGTGTCCACAGTTGCTGTGGGAGCAGGGGAAAATGTCCTCCAGCCCTTGTCCCTCCTTTGGGTCAATTCCAGGGCAGAAATAAAGTCAACAGCTGCAAGAAATCAGCAGATGCAGGACAGTGGCCATGAAAACGCAAGCCTTGAGGGCTGGTAGAAATTATAGAGGTCTTTGTACAGCCACAGTCCAGCTGGGGTTTGCCCTTGCCTCATCCTGGTCTCTAGGGGCAAAGCCCGCAGCGGGAGGCTGGGCTATACCTCTATCTCTCTGCCGGGCTGGGATTCTCAAAGTATGGTCTCTGGAACAGCAGCAGCATCTGCAAACGTGTGAGAAATGCAAATTCTTGACCTTGGATCTTTAGGGGTGGAAATCTGCTTTTCAGCCCTTAAGTGGTTTTGATCCACCTGGAGAAGCACCAGTCTATGCAGACAGAAGCTGGATTTTTTGTTCAGGTGTTATATAACAACCATATGCCCACTCTTCTCTGCCAATCATTTGTTTGGGAGTAGGGGTAGGATAGTGTTTTGGTCAATGAGACAGAAGGGTGCTCTGGAAAGATCCCCCACCTCTACTCCTCATCAAACAAAAAAAACATCTGAGGAGAAACATAGTTCCGGCCTTTCCCCTGGGCATACTGCCAGAGGCCAGGCAGCACAGGGGTTAGAGGTGGGGGCTCCATAGTCCAGCCACTGGGATACAGTCCTGGGGAAGAGAGCAAGGGAAGAATGGTACAAAATAATCACAGTACCAGCAGCTCATCTTGCAGTTTTTTTTGGCCGGGGCTGGGTTTGAACCTGCCACCTCCAGCATATGGGACCGGTGTCCTACTCCTTTGAGCCACAGGCGCCGCCCCAGCAGTTCATCTTTATCAGGACTTTTCATGCGTCAAGCGCAGTGCCAAGCACCTCACTTTAGCATCTTTCACCCTTAAAACAGTCCTATGAGGTCGGTGCTGTTATTTCCATTTTATAGATAAGGAAATGAAGGTGCAGAGAGACATAAATAACTTGTCCAAAGCCATGAAGCTAATTCATGCAGACCAAGACTCAGACATGGGGCATGGGGTACAGGCACTGCAGGCTACCTTAGAGATCTGGGCCTTTCCCTAAACACGAGAAGTTGTTACAAGGTCTTAAGCAGGGGCTGGCAGCTCTGGTTTACCTTTTCAAAGTCACTGAAATGCTTTGCTCGTAAAATTCTGTTGGGCACCGGCCAGCCGCACTTGCACGGCCTGTTCTTCAGCCTCTCCTCTCTGAGACATCACTCCCTTAGCAAACTGGTATCTTAGGTGACTAGACAGGGGGACAGGCAGATGCTGATGGGGTGAGAGGACCACACATCGCAGTCACCTCCAAATCACTGTGCTATTAGTCACACAGAAGACCCGAAAGACGACGTTTGGAGGGAGGGATTGTAGGTGATTTTTTAAAAAATCGAATCTTTACATTTTCTCTAGCTGACTATGTGTCACTTGCTACGTAAAAACCATCTTATTTATAAAAAGGAAGACAAAGGGTGGCTGCCTTCTGCGGGGACTAGCTTTTGCTGATATTGTCATCACGATGGCCAGCCCTTGGAGGGTGGGCAGTGCACAGCTGCTTTCTAAGTGCTTTCTGTGACCTGGGTGAACTCATTTAATCCCCGCCGGCTTGGTGGAAGCTGAAGAGAACCAGGCAAGAGTCCAGCCTCTCAGCTGCGAGCTCGGCTGCTTTTCTGGAAATGGTTTCCAATTCCCCCGAGGATGCAAGGCCTGTCTTCCTCCTCCCCTACAGTGTAAATGGCCTCCATTCTGTGTTGCACGTGATCACTGGTGGGCGGCATTCGGGGGGCTGTTGGGAGCTGGAGGGAGGAAACAGAAGAGACTGGACAAGAGTGTCGTGCAGTTGTTAGAATCCTTGGAACACAAAACTCATTCTTCTTGTGTCAGCCCACAGAGCCATCAGCTTGGATAGGCTCTGCACTTCTCAGGATGCCAGGCGCCTGGGTCTGTCATAGTACATGTGGCTGTAGACAGCTAAGCATTGTGATTAAAAGGTTGCCGGGCATGGTGGCTCACACCTATAATCCTAGTACTCTGGGAGGCCAAGGCAGGCCAAGTTCAGGAGTTCGAGACCAGCCTGAGCAAGAGTGAGACCCCATCTGTATTAAAAATATTAAAACTAGGGTGGCATCTGTGGCTCACTGAGTAGGGTGCCAGCCCCATATACTGAGGGTGGCAGGTTCGAACCCAGCTCTGGCCAAACTGCAACAAAAAAATAGCTGGGTGTTATGACGGGCGCCTGTAGTCCCAGCTACTTGGGAGGCTGAGGCAAGAGAATCACCTAAGCCCAAGAGCTGTAGGTTGCTATGAGCTGTGACGCCATGGGACTCTACTGAGGGCAACAAAGCAAGACTCTTGTCTCTTAAAAAAAAAAATAAAAAAAAATAGAAAAACTAGCCGGGCATTATGGCAGGTGCCTGTAGTCCCAGCTACTTGAGAGGCTGAAGCAAGAGGATCTCTTGAGCCCAAGAGTTTGAGGTTGCTGTGAATTATGATGACACCATGGCACTCCACTCTGGGTGACAGAGTCAGATCTTCCACTCACCAGCTATGAGACCTTTGGCAAGTCCCTAACACTTGTGAGTCTTATTTAGTTTCCTTATCGGTAAAATGAAGATCTTGGCAGTTGTTAGGATCGAATGGTGTAATATATGTCAAGCTATTGGCACAGAGCCTGGAGTGCGGTAAGCACTTATGAAATGATGGTTATTATCATTATTACTCACCAAGCATGTATTGAGCATCTATTTTGTGCCTGCCACTGCACCAATAGGAGACCCACTGGAGGAACCAGAGCCCAGCAATTAATTTCACATCCAGGCTTCATACATGCACAGACAAAAGAACTCAGCAGAAGCAAGACATCTGGCTTCAGAGCTAGAAGTACCCTGAGAACAGAACCACCAAGAGCATACAGAGAACGTAGAGAGGGCTTCGCACGACTACAGGACATGGGAAGGGGTTTGAGCAAAACTTGCTTCAATCTCATGGGGCACCCCTGCTGGTTTATAGACCGATGTCAGGGAAGAATGTACTCCTCCTCCTGGCTGGCACAGGGCTGACTCTGTCAAGGTGTTGTTGGCAACACACCAGGTCTAGGGTGGTGAATTGTATCTGGCCTGAACTCAGCATGGTTTTCCTATTCGGTTCTGTCAGCAAAGAACTTGCTCAGAGTCATTTACAGAGTAAACAGGCAGAGCTAATCCTTCAATTTGTATAGTTTAGGGGTCTGTATGTGTGTCCCTATTCTGGAAAACAAGAAACAGTAGGACCTACCTCAGGACTGTTGGAAGAAGAATTACATTCATGGTTACATTGGCCAGGTGCGGTGGCACATGCCTATAATCCTAGCACTCTGGGAGGCTAAGTTGGGTAGATTGCTTGAGCTCACGAGTTCAAGACCACCAGAGCAAGAGTGAGACCCCTGTCTCTACTAAAAATACAAAAACTGAGGCAAGAGGATTGCTTGAGCCCAAGAGTTTGAGGTTGCTGTGAGCAATGAGGAGAGCCATGTCACTCTACCAAGGGCAACAGCTTGAGACTCTGTCTGAAAAAAAAAAAAAAAAGATTTCTGTTGGCCACCTTAACGCCAGAAAACCAGAGTTGACACCTCCAAGCCAAGACTGTATAGATGTACTTTGAGCCCTACCAGGGCTTCTGGTCTTTCTTACAAACATATAGAGGAAAAAAGCTATTTGTGAACAGCTGATGGATAAAATGGAGGCATGATGGCTGGAGCTGGAGCAGCCATTTTGGACCATGAGGCAAAAGGTGAATTTGGAGGATTTGGGAACAATAAGATAGAAGTCTAGGTCCCTAATAATTGCAGTATCACCATACCAGCCTGGACTGTGTTCCTACACATTTAAGTGAGAGAAATAAATTTCTATCACATTTAGGCTCATTATTTTAAGTACCCATCACTCACAGCTTAAAGAATTCTAGCTGATATAGGAGTAGAACTTGGATTTAGATCTAGGCTTGCTTGACCCTGAGACTACCCATATATCTCAAAGTGTAGATGGCCAACTACCTGAATAAGAATCAAGGGGTGGGGAGCTTGTTTAAAATGCATGTTCCAGGGTACTGCCTCAGCTCTGCTGAATTAGACTCTCCAGAGTTGGGACCTGGGCAGTTCTCTGTGAAATAAATTCCCCACCCAGAGAGTTCTGATGCACACTCAAATTTGAGAACACTGTGCTTCATGCTATTTCTTCTTGTAGTTCTTTATTTTTTATTCATTTATTTATTTTTTGAGACAGAGTCTCACTATGTCACCTTCTGTAGAGTGCCGTAGTGGCACAGCTCACAGCAATCTCAAACTCTTGGGCTTAATCGATTCTCTTGTCTCAGCCTCCCAAGTAGCTGGGACTATAAGTGTCCGCCACAACGTCTGGTTTTTTTTTTTTTGTTGTAGTTGTCATTGTTTAGCAGGCCTGGACCTTGTGCCGTGCATTAACCACTGAGACTCGGGCACCAAACCTCTTCTTGTAATTCTTAAGAAAATCAGGAGTCCATTCTGATCCCATGGATGGAACTAATGCAGGCAGGAGGAGGAGGAGGCAGGGAGGGGTAGAAGGCAGGGGTCAAACACATAGGGCCTCAAGACATCTGTATTCATCCCCCAAGGTGGGAGCTGAGTAGCCCTCTCCAGGAGGCAGCTCTATCCCTGGAGGGTCCTGGCTGGTGTGGACACTAGCGTCCTCCACACCCCTGTCCTGACACACAGCAGTTGTTCCAAAGCTTGCTGGAATCATCTGAGGCCCTGAGTGTCTGCAGCATATTGAGATGCCCTTACAGAGCCTGTGACAAGCCCCAGGAGACAAAACTCAGCTCAGGAGCCAGGATTTTAGTGTGAAGCTGTGCCTCTTCTGCCAGCCACTGTTCTTGTTTTGAAAAACAGTTCATGCCTTTGGTGGGCCCTGGGGAGATGGAAAGCCTGACACGTGGCCCCTGGGGACGACGTGATGAGAGCTGAGTGCTGTCTGACCTTGCCACTTAGTCAAGTGAGCTCAGCAGCCTCTGTCCTCCTAGGGGAGAGGGCACACATGGGCGAGGGCCGAGCATAGGTGTGTCCTGAAGCCCAGGTGAGCTGCAGGGCAGGTGGTTCCTTCCCCAGTCCCTCGTTGGGCTTCCTAGCTGACCCCTGCCTCCACCCACACCCTAGGACCAGTCCATCCTTGCACCTGTGCTGTGCAAAGAGCCCCTGAGAATGCTGGCAGCATCACCTGAGGAGGATTGCCATGCAGAAGCACTAACAGGCACCGGAAGCAGCATGGAGCAGAGGGAGGGCCCCCCACCATGTTCTCCCTTTTCAGGGGTGGGAATGACCTCGGGGGGATGGGGTGGGGATCATGGGCATTTTGTGCTCAAACGCTGAGCAGACTGAACTGAACTGTCAGCGTGTAGGAGTGCGGGCTTCCCCAGGGCTCGCTGCCCCACCCCATCCTCCTCCCGTGGGAAGCTGAGCTCATGTACTGCCCCTCCTTCAGGGACAGAGAGCCGCTGGTCCCAGCTTGCTAGTTGCCAGGCAACCCAAGATGAGCCTTCGAGGTCATTCCTGAGCGACTCTGAGCTCTCTCCACAGCATGTGAACAGATGGTCCCGCAGCAGTCAGCCCCAAATCCGTTGCTGAGGCTCTGCTGCATGTCCCCACCAGTGGGACCCAGGAGAGACCCTCCCATGGCCTGCAGCAGTACAGGGTGGGGTCTGTTCTGTATGGAGAGGTGGCCAGAGGTTGGGCTTTGCAGTGACCCTGGGCAGTGGCTGGTGGTCTTGCCAAGTGGGCAGGGCCTTGGAAGGAGGGAGATGGGAGGGTTGGTGACAAGGCACTGGGTTAGTGCTACATGGCTGGGCTCTAGATGGGCCCAGACTGTGAGAGAATGTTCTTCCTAAGTTACTGTTCACCAAAGCTCCCCACCTCCCAAAGAGTCTCTTTATAGTCAGGTGACATCTGTGGGCATCACCATCATCCTTTTCTATATTATTAGGGTCTGGGCAAAATTCGAGAAGATATGCCAACCACACCTAGGCCTTATTTTTGATACTTCCATTTGCAAGGGGACATGCATTTTAGAACAAGAGATACATACAGACCTGAGATCCAGAGCTACAGAGTTCCTCCTGGGCCATTATCCTGCACTAAAAATGTCAAGCAACAACAGACCATTATTCCCTGGGGACAGAGTTGGTCATAATTGGGTCGTGACTCTCCCCCATTTGAGGCAGTGTCAGCGTGACATCTCGGCACGACATTCTTACCTTATTTGAGGCACACGGAGCTTGATTTTCTAATAGAAAAGTTAAACAAGCTGTTCAGGTGGCTCAGCCTGTAATCTTAGCACTCTGGGAGGATCTCTTGAGCTCAGGAGTTCGAGACCAGCTTGAGCAAGAGAAACCTCCATCTTTACTAAATATAGAAACAATTAGCTGGGTAATGGACATGGCCGGCGCCTGTAGTCTCAAGCTACTCAGGACACTGAGACAGGAGGATCCTTTGAATCCAGGAGTTTAAGGTTGCTGTGAGCTAGGCTAACCCCAGTGCATTCTAACCTGGAGTAACAGAGTAAGACTCTGTCTCAAATAAATAAATAAATAAAATAAAGAAATACTAAATAGCAAGCCAGCATTTTTTTTCCCCTCAGGACAAGGACAAATTCCCTTAGGAATTTTGCAAGCATCACATGTTCTCTCCCTCCTTGTTGCAATATGTATAATTTATCTCCTGGTATAACCTGCTTAATAGTCACAGTTTGTTAATTCCATCTGCTTCCCGAGAGGAGGACAAATTGTTACACAGAGATGTCCTGAGTTCTGGAAGTCTCCTATAAGCCTCAGCCGGTCAAGAGTCAAGGGGCCCATGAACAAAGTGGCCCTGGAGGGAGGCAGGGAGGCTCAGCCCGGCCTCTGCAGTGGGCACTGCCTCCCACTGAAGCCACCCTGGTTCCCATCACCTCTGTGTGGCTACAACTGTGTCCCTGGGGCTCAGCCGGCCATCTGGGGACTGCCTCGTGCAGAAGCACCTTTGCAGAGGAGCAGTGCTTTGTGCCCCTGCGCCTCTACTCATGAACTTACTGAATGTCCCTGCTTAGTGTTCAGCGTGACACTGCCCTTCACTGAGAGGCTGACATTTTGTGAAGATTGTGAAGATGTACAACAATAGGCCGGTGCCCATAGAGGGCACAGGTCTCCCCCGGTCCCTGTGACCAGGATGAGGTCTCGCCGCATGTTGGGACACCCTCCTGCTGAGCTGTAGGAAGTGGCACATGCTTGGCACCGTGACAATAGGTGATACTGCTGCCTCTCCTGGAGTCAGAGCCCTTGAGTCTTAGAGGCAGTGAGAGAGGAGGGAGTGTCACATACTCAGTCCCCAGGAGAGGACAGGGCCATCCAGAGGTGCAAAAATGATTGCTCTGATGTGGCAGCTGGGACTGTCACCGCAGCCGTGAAAACAGACAAGAGAGTGCCTTCTGCAGTGGCTGAGGTGTGGACCCTGAGTGCCAAAAGGAGATGAAGCAGGAACGGGGAGGAATGTCGAGAGAGCCCAGGGAGGGGCAGCCTCATCCAAGATGTGTCCTTACTCTTCCACGCACCATAGTAAAGTCTTGGGAGGATTTTCACTCAGCGTGGGCAAAAGTACACCCAAGGGTTTGGTTCCTCATGAGTAAAGGTTTGTAACAGGAATGAACCATCTAGCTATGGTGCTGACTAAAGGCAAAAGGAATATAAACTAGGTCTTGCCCAAGACAAATGCTGCCCTCAGGGGACCAACAGCATTAGAGACCCCTTGTCATGGCCTGTGGAGGGGGCGGGGCCAGACTGGCACAGCTCTTCCTGGGTCACTGGTGACTCCGTTCTTCCAGTGTCTCCTCCCTCCTCCAGCCCCTGGTGCCCAGCTCTCTCTTTCTGAAGGAAAAGACAAGGCCACTGGGCCTAGGTTTCCTCTCTCCAGAAACCCCACTCCTTTATGGAAGAAGCACCACTGCACATTTTCAAAGTGGTAGGTAGTTGAGTGTCAGAACTCCTGGATCCTGAACCCAGTACTAGAAGTCTGCGGGGTGCGTGTATGTGCACACATGCAAGCTATATAGCCTTTGTCCTTAGTTTCCTCTCCTATAAAGAGGGAAAAAACAGTATCTAACTCTTGTAAGTTGTCGTCAAAATTGAATGTAGAACTAAAACCATAAAGCTTCTGGAAGAAAACAGGAGAAAAGCTTAGCAATCTGGAGGTAGGGAAGGGTTTCTTGGACTGGACATGAAAAGAAATAACCATTAAGAAATGATAGACTTGGCTTGGCGCCTGTGGCTCAATCAGCTAAGGTGGTGGGTTTGAATCCCCAGCCCAGGCCCGCCAAACAACAATGATGGCTGCAACCAAAAAATGGCCGGGCGTTGTGGCAGGTGCCTGTGGTTCCAGCTACTTGGGAGGCGGAGGCAGGAGACTCGCTTGAGCCCAGGAGTTGGAGGTTGCTGTGAGCTGTGATGCCATGGCACTCTACCCAGGGGGATAGCTTGAGGCTCCGTCTCAAAAAAAAAAAAAAAAGAAATGATAGACTTCATCATAATTTAAAACTTCTGCTTATCAAAAGTCATGAGTAGACAAGCCAAGAATGAAAGAAAATAGTCACAAAGCATCTATCTTGACAAATGGCTTGTTTCCAGACCACATAAAGGATGTCTAAAACTCCATAATAAAAAGACAAACAGTCAATTTTAAAATGAGCAAAGGGGCTGGGTGTGGTGGCTCACGCCTGTAATCCTAGCCCTCTGGGAGGCTGAGGCAGGTGGATTGCCTGAGCTCACAGGTTTGAGACCAACCTGAGCCAGAGCAAGACCTCGTCTCTAAAAATAGCCTGGTGTTGCGGTGGGCCCCTGTAGTCCTAGCTACCTCAGAGGCTGAGGCAAGAGAATTGCTTCAGCCCAAGAATTTGAGGTTGTTGTGATCTATGATGCCACGGCACTCTACTGAAGGTGACAAAGTGACTCTATCTCAAAACAAAAAACAAAAAACACCCCAAATATATATATACACATATATACACACACACACATATATGCACACATATATATAAATAAAATTTTTATTGAGCAAAATTAAATGAGCAAAGGATTTGAACAGATACTTTGTAAAGAAAGATGTCTGCATGGCCAATAAGCTAAGGCAAGATGTCCAATGGCATTAGTCATCAAGGAAATGTAAATTTAAAAAACCAGAATGAGATGCCACTGAATGTGATGACCCATCAGAATAGCTAAAAATGAAAAGACTGCCAACACCAAGTGCTGTTGAGGATGAGGAGCAACTGGAACGCTCACACTGTAGGTGGGAGGCTAAAACAACTCACCTGCTTTGGTAGTTTTGGATAAAACCAAATATTCACATACTGCAGGACCGGCAATTCCACATACAGGTGGAATTTAACAAAGAGAAATGAAAATACACATCCACGAAGAGATTCGTACAAGGTACATAGCAGCTCTGTTCACAACCGCCCCAAATGGGAAACAGCTCATGTAGTCATCAACAGGAGAATGGAGTCTATTGTATTTAAACAATAGAACATCACTCATCAATAAAACAGAAGGGATTGTTGATCCATGCAGCCACCTGGATGAATCTCAAAAACATTAGGCTCCGAGTGAAAGAAGACAGACACAGAAGAGTACTTATGGAATGAAGTTCTAGAACAAGCAAGACCAATCTATGGTTTAAAAAAAAACACAAAACCTTTAAGGTAGCTGCCTCATGATTGGGGGCAATGGTGGCTGGCAACTGGCAAAGAAAATACATAAGAGAATTTCTGAATAATGGAAGTGTTGTACTTATTGATGCAGGTCTGGGTAACATGATACACATGTGTATTTACCCAAACTCATCTAATGGTATGCTTAAGGTCTGTGTGTTTCTTTTCTCTCTCTCTCTTTCTTTGCCTACCTGCCTGCCTGCCCGCCTTCCTTCCTTCCTTCCTTCCTCCCTCCCTTCCCCTTCCCTTCCTTTTCTTTCCTTTCAAGTCTTACTTTGTCACCCTCAGTAGAGTTCAATGGCATCATAGCTCACAGAACCTCAAACTCCCGGGCTCAAGTGATTCACTTGCCTCAGCCTCCTCAGTAGAGACTCCTGCCACAATGCCCGGCTATTTTTAGAGACAGTGTCTCGCTTTTGGTCTGGCTGGTCTTGTACTTCTGAGCTCAAGTAATTCACTGGCCTTGGCATCCCAAATGCTAGGATTACAGGAGTGAGCCACATGCCCAGCCTGGTCTGTGATATATATATATATATACATAAAATACATATATATATATATATATATATATACACACACATGTGTTTTTTTTTGAGATATAATCTCACTTTGTCACCCTTGGTAGACTGCTGTGATGACACAGCTTACAGCAACCTCAAACTCCTGGGCTTAAGGGATTCTCTTATCTCAGCCTCCCAAGTAGCTGGGACTACAGGTGCCTGCAACAGCACCCGGCTATTTTTAGAGGGTCTTACTCTAGCTCAGGGTGGTTCCGAACCAGTGAGCTCAGGCAATCCACCCGCCTCGGCCTCCCAAATACTGGGATTACAGGCGTAAGCCACCTCACTGGCTATTTTTTTTATTAATACAATCATGGAAGGAAGCTCTTTGTGTTTCTCTCTGTCTAAATTTTATCTCAGAAGAAAAAAACTGTAAACAAATATTGAACTTAGTCAATGCTATTCATGCTAAAGTGTTTATTATATTAAAAATAAATGCATTTGGGTAGTGCCTGTGTCTCAGGGAGTAGGGCGCCAGTCCCATGTACCAAAGGTGTCAAGTTCAAACCTGGCCCTGGCCAAAACTACAGCAACAATAACCAAAAAAAACCAATAAAATGCATTTTTTGCCTGAGGTGATGGATACTCCAATTACCGTGATTTGATTCATTCACATTGTATGCCTGTATTGAAACATCTCATGTACTCTATGAAGATATGCAAATATTAAGTACTCCTAATAATTAAAAATAAAAAACATGTTCTCATTTTATATTTGTATTCAATCCTGCATATAATGCTTGAAAAATTAAAGGAAGTTAAAAAAATTTAATGCATTTTTATTCACATTAGCCAAAAAGTGGACAAAACCCAAGTGTTCTTCAGCAGATGAATGGATAAACAAAACAGTCTATATATATGCTGGAATATTATTCAGCCTTAAAAAGGAAGGACATTCTAAGACATGCTACAACGTAGAAGAACCTTGAAGACACTATGCCCAGTGAAATAAATCAGTCACAATAGGACAAATGATCTCATTAATATGAGGTACTGAGAGTAATCAAATTTATAGAAACAGAAAATAGAATGGTGGTTGCCAGGGACTTGGGGGTAAGAGGGAATGGGGAATTATTTTGTGGGTACAAAGCAACTAGTTGTTATCCAGGGCTGCAATCTCATCTGAAGGCTCAACTGGAGAGGGTTCCATGTCTGAGTTTACATGACTGTTTGCAGAATCCATTTACTGAAGAGTTCTTGGACTACGGGCCTCAATTCCTGAAACTCTGTGGGTAGAGTTTCAGTTTTTCAAAATTGAAAACTTTTGGACACAGATGATGGTGGTGGTGATATAATGATGCAAATGTACATAATGCCACCGAGCTGTATACCTAAAAATGGTTAAAATGGTACATTTTGTGTAAATTTTTCCACAATTAAAAATAAACCAAAAAAAAATGCACTGATGGATATACAGAGGGATAGCTCTATTATAAAGAAAATATAGCAAAATGTTAACATCTGTAGAATTTAGGTGGTGAGTACATGCATTCATTGCACAGATATTTCAACTCTTCTGTATTGAAATATTCTCTCTTTCTGTTGAAATCCTCCACAGTAAAATGTTAGAAAAATTAGATATAGAAAAATAGTAGAAGTGAGGGGTGGGGAAGGAAGTGATGGGTAAATTCACACCTATCAGGTACAGTGCACAGTATCTGGGTGAAGGGCACACTAACTTGTATAACTTTGACTCAATCTGTACAAAAACAAAGTTATGTAAACAAAGCATTTCTACCCTTAACATTTTTTTTTTTTTTTACTTTGTAACATTCTGAAAAAAAAAATAGCAGAAGTGTATAAATTAGCACAACATTCCTAGGGAAAACATTCAGCAGCATTTATCAAGAGACTCGCCTCATTAATCTCCTATTCTAAGGGAATAATTGGAAATGAGGACAAAGATTTATGTAAGATTGGAATTGTTGCTTTAATTCTTGCCAGAATTTAGCAGGAATGGCTGGAATTTTGTTTATGGGAAGATATTTGACTATTGATTCAGTTCCTTTAGTCACACTATGGGCAGACTCTGGGATGATCCCCAGGGGTCTCTACCTCCTGGAAATAACCCTTTGTATAATCTCCTACCCTTGAGGGTAGGTGGGATGTGTGATTTACTTCTAACCAATAGAATATGGCAAAGGTAATGGAATGTCACTTCCATGATTAGATTATACAGGATTGTAGCAGACTTTTCCCATTTCCTTTTTAGCTTGTGTACTTTGATGAAGCACATGGCTGTGCTGGAGAGGTCCATCTGGCAAGAAATAGAGGGTGGCCTCTGGCCAGCAGCCAGCTAGGAATTGAGGCCCACAGTCCAATAAATGTATTTTTGGATTAAATGTATTCTGCAATAAATATATTCTGCCAACAATCATGTAAACTTGGACATGGAGCTCTCTCCAGTTGAGCCTTCAGATGAGACCTCAGCCCTGGATAACAATTGCAGTCTTGAGAAAGATCTCAACATAGAAAACTCAATTAAGCCATGCCCAGACTTCTAACCCACAGAAATTATAAGATAATAAATATGTGTTTTAAAATTGATAAGTTTGTGGTAATTTGTTATATAACAATAGAAAACTAATACAACTAATTATAGAACAATTCATATATTTTATTTCTTTTTGATTCAGTGTTGGAGAGTCATAGTTTTCTAGGAATTTTTCCAATTTCTAATATATTGGCATAAAGCTATTCATAACATATTTCTATTTCAAAAACTTGATTGTAAAATATAACACATACAGAAAGGTGCATAAAATAGAAATGAATACTATAATGTGTAATTATAAAACAAACATCTGTGTATTCATCACCCAACTCAAGAAATAAAATATTGCCAGCACCACGGGAATCCTCCGTTGCCCTTCTCAATCACACCCCTCCCTTCCTCTTAAGGGTAATCATCCTTGTATTTTTATGATAATCTCTGCCTACTATTACAGTTTTATGGCTCTTTGTAATTTATCCATCCCTATACAATATAATTTAGATTTTTCTGTTTTTGAACTTCACATAAACATCTCCTGTGTTTTCCTTCCTTAGCTCATCAGTCTATGATGTTGTGAAGTTCTAGTTTATTTTCATTGCTGTTTAATACTCCATAGTATGATTATAAAAAGTTTATTTATCCACTTTACTATGGATAAGCATTTGAATTGTTTCCAGTTTGGGTGTACATAAACAACTCTACTCTGAATGTTTTTTTACAATGTTTCGTGGTATGTAGTATGCACACTTCTTAGGGGATTTTTTTCCAGTGGTGTTGCTGCATCACAGGACATGAGTATTTATACCACTTACTAGAAAGTCCCAAACTCTCCCCCAAAGTGGTTGTACTAATAATATACACCAACAGTGTGTGGGAGTCTCTGGTATATCATACCCATATCAGTGCTCAGTGTTGCCAGACTTGAATCTTATCTGACTGGTGTGTATAGTGATATTTCATGATAGGTTTTGAATGTCCCTGATTATTTATGGAGTTAAGCACTTTTCCAAATATTTATTGGCCATGTGGATTTCCTTTGTGTTTTGTGAAGTGTGTATTAAATTTATTTGTACATTTTTCTATTGGTAGGTTTGTCTTTTTCTTGTTGATTTGTGGGAGTTCTTTATATATTCAGAATAGGATTCCATCAGTTTTGTGTGTTCAAGTATTATTCTACTGTGTGGCTTATTTTTCTCATTTTCTTTATGTAGTTTCTGTATTTTAATATACTTAAAGGTACATACATATCTTTTCCTTTGCAGTCACTCATGGTACCTTGTTCTCTCCTTTGCATGGGTAATAGTTCACATTTTTATTATTTATATATTTATTTATTTTTAAGACAGTCTCACCACGTCACCCTCAGTAGAGTGCATGGCATCACAGCTCACGGCAACCTCAAACTCCTGGGCTCAAGTAATTCTCTTGCCTCATCCTTCCAAGTAGCTGGGATTACAGGCGCCTGCCACAATGCCCAGCCTTTTTTGTTGTTGCAGTTGTCATGGTTGTTTAGATGACCTTAGGTCGGATTCAAACCCACCAGCCTCAGCATATGTGGCTGGCGCCATAACCACTGTGCTATGGGCACCGAGCTAAATAGTTCACATTTTTAAAAGCATCATATGTTGAAATCCTGAGGGTCCTGCTTCTATTAGATCCTAGGAGAATTACAAGCCTGGGATTTAAACTAAATGTAATGTTTGAAGATTTGTGGACGATAATAAGTGATGTGAAGTGATTTACCCTTCGATGCTGAGCAAAAGAAGCTGCTTCAAGATGCAATTTCTCAGCTTGGTGCCTGTGGCTCAATCGGCTAAGGCGCCAGCCACGTACACCTGAGGTGGTGGGTTCGAATCCCCAGCCCGGGTCGCCAAACAACAATGATGGCTGCAACCAAAAAATGGCTGGGCATTGTGGCGGGCACCTGTGGTCCCAGCTACTTGGGAGGCAGAGGCAGGAGACTCGCTTGAGCCTAGGAGTTGGAGGTTGCTGTGAGCTGTGATGCCATGGCACTCTACCTAGGGGGACAGCTTGAGGCTTCGTCTCAAAAAAAAAAAAAAAGATGCAATTTCTCAGGTATATGATTTTCTTCTTCCTTTTCTGGGGGGGCACCATGGCGTATTTTCTTACAGTTCCCTAGGGGTGGTGTATTGGTTTCTTCTGGTTCACTTTTACCCTAAGAGAGTGGCTGTTTGAAGTCTCATATCTTCTTGGTTAAGTTCTGGACTTCATGAGAACACTTCACCTGAAGCCCATACATAAATTTAGCAAATGAGCTCAGGAAAAAACAATTCTAGACCTTGACTTATCTCTCATTTCACTTAAGCTTTGCCTGTTGTTCATCACTAGTTTGTCATTTCTTTTCAGGAAGATGTTTCTAGGAAGATGCTTATTAGAAATTTTACTCCCCCAAATTTATGTGCCATTAACTAAAGTGTTCATTGGCAAACCAGTTAGAATAGGAATATGGTGCCTTCTTTCACTTTACCGATTGGACTTACATCTTTATTGGTCATTCAAGTGGGAAAGGAAATGTTCTTTTAAAACTTAGGCTAACTGGTGTTTATCTTGTATCTGTCATAGGAAATAAATGGGGGGGAAAAGAATAGGTATATAGGTGAATTTGCATGTTCAAAACAGGGGATTATTAAATAAATTATGATATCACATATTACAATTACCATGCTCATTTGCTAAAATACTCCCATGGCCCTGACTGCTGGATATCCACCCAAATCCCTCCTATCCTTCTTTTGGATTAATAGTAGAGTTATTTAGCTGTCAACCTAGAAACCACATTTTCCAGTCTCCCTGTGGAAACTACATTTCCCAGCCTCCCAGCTCCCAATGTCTGTGAGCAGAATTGCTGTGTGTCACCTCCAAGTACAGAGCTCAAAACTTAGAGTATTACTCTTCATGCCTGTCTCCTCCAGCGGGTTCAGTGGGCTAATGGACCAGGATTTTATTCATTTATGTATTTTTTTGAGACAGAGTCTCACTTTGTCAACTTGGTAGAGTGCTCTGGCATCATAGCTCACAGCAACCTCAAATCTTTGGGCTCAAGTGATTCTTTTGCTTCAGCCTCCTGAGCAGTTAGGACTACAGGTGTACACTACCACACTGAGCTAATTTATTTATTTATTTATTTATTTTGGTAGAGACAGTATCTTATTGTGTTTCCCAAGCTGGTCTGGAACTCCTGGCCTCAAGCAATCCTCCTAACTCCTAAAATGCTGGGATTATAGGTGTGAACGACCACACCTCAAAGGATCTCTAACTTTCTCAAAGTATTGCCTTCTCTACTGGATCACTTCCAACAGCTTACAAACATCTCTAATACACACACACACACACACACACACACACCCCAACCAAATAAAACAAACATCTGTATTAGTTTTCTTTTCTTTTTTTTTTTTTTTTTTTGAGACAGAGCCTCAAGCTATCCCCCTGGGTAGAGTGCCATGGCATCACAGCTCACAGCAACCTCCAACTCC
>CAUYQV010070235.1:0-22211 GCA_963574575.1 Galagoides demidoff
GTCTCCTGCCTCAGCCTCCCAAGTAGCTGGGATGACAGGCACCTGCCACAATGCCCGGCAATTTTTTGGTTGCAGCCGTCATTGTTATTTGGTGGGCCTGGGCTAGATTTGAACCTGCCACCTTAGGTGTATGTGGCTGGCGCCTTAGCCACTTGAGCCACAGGCACCGAGCCGATTTATCATTTCTAATCTGAAAATCTGAAATGTTCCAAAATTCAAAAGTTTTTGAGCGCTGATGTGACACCACAAGATAAAAATTCCGCATGTGAGTACTTAAACAAATTTTGCTTCATGAATACAATTATGAAAGAGATTGTACAAAATTAACCTTCAGGCTTTGTGTATAAGGTGTATATGATACATAAATAAATTTCTTGCTTAGACTTGGATCTCATACCCAAGATATCTCATTATGAATATGTAAATATTTCAAAATCTAAGGCACATCTTGGTCCCAAGCATTTCAGATAAGGGATAATCAGCCTGTATCATACTTACTATTCACATGTCATTTTTAGTCCTAATTGCAGGTCATTGAACAGGAGAAATGGGTACTTTACTGTTATTTGGGGGGGGGAGATTAATGAATAGAAAATGCAGAGCAGCAGATGATAAACTTTATCATGAAAATCAGTGGGTTAGTGATGCTGCTGGTGTCACAGTACAGCTCTTTCTCTCTGACTTATACCAACTGTCATACAAGACTAGTTAAATTATTATCTTAATGTTGTCACAAAGAGATAATGCCTTTGACTGAATCACTCTAGAATCACTTTGTTTCTGGCATGAGGCCCTCATACTTGCTAAATAAGGAAGCCCCCTGTATACTCATGCCAATCATGGATGAAAAGGAAGCCATCATTATAATTTAGACTATTAGGCCAACAGCTAGCACACTATGGCCCATGAGCCAAATCCAACCTGTTGTCTCTTTTTATCAATAAATCTTTATTGTCCACAGCTACTTAGCACAATAAAGGCAGAGTTGAGTAGTTGGGACAGAGACCTGATGGGTCCCAAAATTTTGAAATATTTACCATGCATTTGAATCTTTATAAATTTTTTGAACTCCATATTAGATTATTAAAGCAATTCATAGCAGGTTGCACATTGCAATAACTTCTTTTCTCATTGAAAGAGGAAATGATCCATTAATGCTTTCATTGCAAAAGTATTCAACTATGAGGCATCCATTTAAAGTTATTATTCTTTTTTCATATTTTCACTATATTATGTTGTTTAAATATTATGATAATCCACTTCCTGTTCTGATAAATTTGCTTCAATATTTACTCATAAACCTGCCAGAAAGTATAATGTAACTTTAAAACCTATTCTTTTTTAAAATTTTATACCCTCCTTTATCCTATTAAATTTAATTTCATCTTAAATGATGATCTTTATGGTCACATGTGGAAAAAGTCCTTAGCCAAATGCTTCCAAGCACAACCTATACTTAGCTAATTTGAATCCAGACCAGTTAAGTATATGTGGGAAAGAGAGTTAAGTGGTTTATAATTTATAATTCTGGTATAGAATTTTTAATAGTGGTAACCAATCTAAGTTGATAAATAATAGCCGCTTAACTGCCTTCACTAGACATCCTCAGGATGGGAAGAAATGGGAGTTGAAGATTTGGAGATTGTTTTGAAAGTGGAACATGATGTGATGACTCTCCACACAGAACCCTACACTGCCAGGCAGGACCAACAGGGGTTACACGGTGGGAATGGGTAACAGCAAATTGGAGTTGTGGGAGTGGTTAGCGTACAGTGAATGGGATGAAGATAGCCAGGTTTCCTGAACTCCTTGGGATCCACTAATCTGAACAATTTCTGTTGCTTCAGAGCAAAGGGGTTGCCCTTAGTTGTCTGCTACGTGGCCCTGAGAAAATTATGGCTGGTGCATAGAGGCCCAGAGGTTAAGACCCTGAAAAGGACTTAATTGGCTTCTCAAGAAGGGGATTGACCAGCCTTTAGCCAAGACCTACAAATTGGGTCAGGACTTTATTATTATTTTTGCATATCTTCCTTTAAATATAGAAAACTAAATATATATGCAAGTCTCTAATACCCAAACTCTCTTTTCAACAGCTTGTTCTGTTAAAGCGGTCCTAACGGTCATATTCTGCTTATTACTGAATTGGTTGCACTACGTTCAGTGAATCTAAACCAGTAGGTTATAATTTTTAAAATGAGAGCTCAAGTAAAATTGCTTTTTATTGATTTTTTAAAAAAGAAAACAGCATCATATAATTTTTCTTTTCTGCAATAGCCAGGATTTAACAATGGCCTGTGGCGTCTTTTTAAAATTAAAATAAATATCGATTGATTTTTCTTTCACTTGTTCTCTTACTGCAAGAAGAACACAAAGACTCCAATTGCAAGTAAAACTTAATCTGCAAATTCTGAAAATAAGAATTTTAGTCAAACATATGCCCATGTCAATTTTTTCTATATTTTTAAAATGTGTGTTGTTATATTGTCATACCTTTATTATTTAGCCATATTAAAAATAATTCATCTTTAGTACAGAATATTAAATATTTTCTTCAAAAAAACCTCACATATCTGAAAGTGGACAGGAAGTTTTTTAAAAATTATGAAATTATACGGTATTTTGTATTTAATCAGGATATTAGTATCATTAAGTCTAGCATTTCCACAGCCCCAACTTTATACATCATTAGTCTCTACTGCCTTCATTTTTTCCTTTTTGTTAACTTCTAAAAGGAAGAAATAAGAATACTCCAACATAAGGTTATGCAATGTGGCCCAACATGTATACCCTGGTTTGGAAATTTTTGCCTATACCACATGGTTGATTCACACCGAGCACACCCATTTTATATTTGTATTTAGGTATATTATATAAAATTGTTTTTGCATTCAAACAAGTATTTTGTTACCATGGATACACATTTGTGATGACATTCATTTCTTCTTGAACATCTTATTAAACTTTCCCTGTGACCAAAACCAAATAAAATTATTAAGAATTAAGTAAGATGTCTATGTTGGTATATTTTTCTTAGCCTAAGATGATTCAACTTACAATATTTCTTTTAGAAAAGAAAATATACACTACAAGCTATGTGTATACATAGTAAAGCACACAAATACATAACACAACACAAAAGTATAAGAGTATGAGAATTACTTGACACTAAACATAACAAAAGTACCACTGTTCATAATTTCATAATTTTTTGGCACTCAAACTCATAATATAGTTAGAGATTTAAGACATAACTAAAATTCAAAGAGGTGTGAATTGATGTTGATTCTATGGCACCAAGGAAGCATAAAACCTGTTCTTCATAATGATTTGCCTAAACAGTTGGGGCCTGTGTAACCATTCAATTTCCTTATGTCTTTTAAAACAGACCACAGGTATTTATAGAAATCTATCTGATTTATGTGTCTCAGAAAATACATGAAAAAGAAAACACTTCCTCTTATAACTTCATCAGAGAATAAACACTTATAGGAAGGAGATTTGAAGAAGATTTCATTTTACCCATCATACTAGGAGAAAAAAAAAAAAAGAGTCAACTCCACTCAGAATACTTGCATGAGTGTTCTTTAGGAATTGGCCAGAATCAACACTGTGTTCCTGGATTGCTGGACTTGTTTTGTGAGACCATCAATTGGTCTTGCTCTGGGTTGGCTGGTAATCTAGCTTGTTACTCAACTCTTAGAAAAGAATGAACTCTTGATTTTAATGTTAACTTCTATTTTGGCTGGGAAAATATGATAAAAAATTAGTGTGGTATAATTAAATTACTTTGCAATCATTACTTTCATTATTCAAATCATATTTTTAGTATATTAGGGAAATGATTCTGAGTTGACAGCAATAATCCTGTACACAAAGAACATCCATTTCCTCTAAGTCTAAGCAATCATCAGAAGAGGCCATCTTGGGTTTACCATGAGATTCAAACAGTTTTCTTTTTCAAAGCATAATTTATATTTTCCAAGGTAAATGTTTATGCTGATATAATTATTTTTACTGTCTATGCTTATTTTACAACAGTATCCTTGAAACTTTTGCATTATTCCAGACAAGCAAAGCCTGTAATACATCAAAATGAGAGACCTAAATTACAAAACTGGGATTTAAATTCTTAGTTTTTGTGAATGTATCTTCTAGTTTTCACTGTCTTGACTCTTTTGTCTCTGCTCAGATATATTTCAGTCTGTGTTCACCTAAACCCTTTGACAATACTGTAGAACCTCCATCTAGCTGACCACCTCCTTAGCTGACCTAAATTTTACAGACTAGACATGCACTGTATAGAAGTATCAGTACAGTAGGCTTAATTCCTTTGTTGACCACCTCTGTACAGTGACCACTTTGTTACAGTCCCTTGGGTGGTCAACTTACAGAGATTCTACTATATTTGAAAGAAATTTAGTACAATAAAAAAAGAAAAACTTGGTTTGCATGTCTACCCAAACTGTTAAGTTGCTTTAGTTGAGTTAACTTTTTTTAATAGATTGAATTGCCAAATGAACAAATCTAATCATACATTTATCTTTGGGAACTCATAATCATCTATTTTTAACATTCACCAGTTTTGAAAGACCATGGTGAGAAAAAAAAATGACATCACTATCAAAGATAAACACAATGATAAAGTTACAACAGAAGTTGCTATTTTTACAATATTCATAGTACTATCACAGAAAACAATTTTTAGTGGTTTGATTATTCCTTGTGAGAAAGGCAGAGGCAGTGTTAAGAAAAACTAGTGTGTCTTTATTCTGTATAAAACAACTCAAAAATTATGTAATTTATCTTCACTAGTATGACTAAATGAATGTGAAGCTAGAAAGAAGTTAGTGTCTCACTCTTCATACATATTTGGTGTGCCTAATATATTAGTTAAGGTGTTTTCAGATGTAGGTAATACAAATAGCATAAAACCTAACTAGCAGAGGACTAAGCCAGTTCCACCAAAGGTGTGAACTGTGACCAGCAGCAGCATGGGAACATGTAAACCCACTGAATTATAACAACAGAGTTAACAGAATCCCAAGGGATTCAGATGCACATCCTAGTTTCAGAACCCCTGACCTAATCAACAGAATACTGAATTATCTCACAGAATGAGAAGGTAGTTTCAGGCTTCTCAGGCAATGCCTCTGCCAGCTCTGCACTCCCATTCCCTGCACATGTCTTCTCATGTCCCTTTGTGAAAGATGTGAAGAACCAAATCTCTTCTTGTGTCTCATTTGCAGTAGGAATAGCTTTCACCAAAGCCCATAAGGAATATTTCTTGGTGCTATTGGCTCTTAGTTGGTGATTCTATGAGCTGGGGGGACACAAGTGCAATGACTGATTAAAAGGGATCAACATTCTCATTGGGGGCTCAAAGTAGGGTCAGCTCTCCTGGAGAAACAATAATACAGGGGTCCTGGTCCTGAGAAAGGCTTAGGGAAGTAGGGGATGGGTGAGTGCCAACAATGGTGGCCAAAACTACGTGGTTACCTCTGAGTCCTTATCCAACAAGACATATAACACCGAAAGACATTGTTGTAAATACGACTATAATTTGGAGGTGAAATAAAAGTCTTAAACTATGATAATATAGTCTCTTTCTATGATCTTTTAAATAAACACAGTGTAATTCACAGTTTGGATGTGTAGAACACAGTGAGAATGATAACAGCATGCTTGTATTAAGTTCCAATTTTATAATGTTTCAATCTCCTAAAACAAACTGTTTCACATAGCTTATTTTTTTAAAGCATTTTGAATTGTAGAAAAATGAGTTCACAGACTTCATTTAGTCAACAAATACTTACCGAGCACCTACCAGACATTGTTCTAACTGTGAGTTACAAAGATTAATGGAATAGTTAACATCAGGGAAGCTTTAACTGAATTAAGAAATACAGATAAATAAACTATTAGAAAATAAACAATTACTAAAATAACAGAGTGCTGAGATAAGAAACAGACTTATTAGATAAGAAGGTCAGAGAAAAAAATCCTCTATGAAATGTCTTTTAAGCCAGTTATAGACAAGAGATCTACAAACTATACCCTTGAGCTAAGAGTGGCTTTTTACATTTAAATATGCAGAAGAAAAATATTTTCCATACATAAAAATTGCATGCGATTCAAATTTCAATGTCCACAAATAAAGGTTTATTGGATCACAGTCATGCTCATTCTTTTATGTATCATCTGTGGATACCAAATGCCAATAGCTTTTGCTCTACAATGCCTAAGTTGACTAGTTGTGGCAGAGACTGTAAGACCTGAAATCCTAAAAGTCTTTACTACCTACTGACCTTTTATAGAACCTTGCCCATGCTTGATCTAGAAAAGAGTAGAATGCAGCTTCGGGAAGAGTCCAGGGAAAGGCATTCCAGGCAGAGGAAAGAACATACACAGAGCTCCTAACACAGGGCAGAGACAAATGGCAGAACCATAGTGATGACAGGAAGAAGCAGAAAGAAATTTACTAGGAGAGGTCCTAGGGGCTTATTCTTTTATTTTTTTAATTTTACACTTTCATGTCCCTATCTCCCTCCCCCTTGCTCCCTCATCCCCCTTCCCCACCCCTTGCATTAGCTCATCTACTGCCTTCATATCAGAATTAAAAACATTAGATTCTTGCTTCTCCATTCTTGTAATGCTTTACAAGAATAGGTTCCACCTCCATCCAAGTTAATAGAAAAGATGTCAAGCCTCCGCCTTTTTAATGGCTGAACAGTATTCCATGGTATACATATAGCACAGCTTGTTAATTCATTCCTGGGATGTGGACATTTAGGTTGTTTCCATATTTTGATTATTGTAAATTGAGCTGTGATAAACAGTCTAGTGTAAAAGACCTTATGATACAATGACTTTTTTTCTTCTGGGTAGATGCACAATTTATTCTTATATGGGCCTTAGGTCTGTCCCATGTGCTTATAGGAAGCCATGTAGGAAAGATTTAAAGCCAGGTATCGCTCAATTATTCACATTTTTAAATGATCATTTGGATTCTATGTGTAGAGAGAGCCATGAAAGAAAGAAATGCAGATGGAAAGTTACTTACTAGCCAAGGCTGGCCAAGAAATGACAGTGGTTTGGTCAGTGCCGGTCAGGGAGATGCTTGCCACAGGTCCTTTAAGAGAGCAGTTAAGTTAAAAGTAAACATTTAAACACTGCCACAGGGTTCTTATTTCCATGACATCGAAACATGTGATGGTTCAGCTGGCTGAGTAGCATGTAGGGCGGCTCAGGTTTTGTGGAATGGATGTGGTATGCTACCTGAACTGGGCACATGTAGGAGGACCATGTTACAGAGAGGGGACAAGGTAGAGTAGTTTATCAACTGTAACCCAAAAATGCATTAAAAAGTGTAAGCAAGCATTTACTTATAGACTAATGTGCTCTGAAATCTATAAAACCAAGCAAGGCAGGTTATAGATGAGAGTAAGAGTTTTATCAGATTCAACAAGGAAATAATGAAAAAAAGAAAAATGAGAGAAAAGGAGGAAAGAAGGAAAGGCGTGAGAGAAAGAAAGAAAAGACAGAAGAGGAGAAGGAAAGAAGGAAAATTTGGAACCTCAGCCAACTTTTGTGCAGTGTGCTTAAGTTTTCCTTGTTTTTTAACTTTGTTTTGCTTTAAACAGCTTTAGATATCCTCATTTGTTCAACAACATGAATTAAATCATTTTACCTAAAGTCACAGAGAGGCAAAAACTCAAGAATCTTCGTAAATCATTGCCTGAATCCTGGAAAGATTGCATCTGTGGCTCATTTTACCATTTTAGCTTGTGAGAACTTCACTCCTCATGATCACTTGCTTGGCACGCAGAATGAAGAATTCTTGTGCCTCACTGTTGGAGGGATTCTAGTTAAAAACTAGTTGAAATGATGGGTAAGCTCTTGCAAAGGAGTCACTCAAAACAGCTTTTCTATCACCCAAACCTTGCCACAATATATAACATCAGGCCAAGTTCCTGGTGGCCCTTTTCCAGAGTTACACAAGAAAACTGAATTGATAGCACATTCAACACATCATATTAAGATGATCTTTTTAATTGTTAGAACACTGAGCACCCAGACAAACTTAATGGGCAATTCACTGGACATTGGGAACTTTAAGCAGAAAGCAAAGGAGATGAAATGATTTATACAAACACAAATAAAGACCTTTTGTGTAGTTGGGAACTGGTGAAAACAAATTTGTCTAAGTACAGTATAACCAGTTAGACAGAATTTCAGGCAGAAATTCTGATGTGAATTGAAATGAATGCTTTATACTTCAGCATAACAGAGGGTATAATAGAAAACAAGCAAACAACAAACAAACAAACATTCTGGGTAAAGAGTCAGAAATCTAGACTTTCACTCCACTATTTACTAATCACGTAACTTTGAGAAAGTCACTTTAAATATTTTCACCCTCAGTTTTTTTTTCAATACCAAGAGAGGGTAACCATATTTAATCTGTCTAATAGTTAATTAACGTAGTTCAATGAGATAATAACTGAGAATAGACTTTGGGAATTATTTATGTACCTTAATATTAAAAATTCATTAAGTGAGCTCCTAGAGTCGATATGGTTTCTAATCTATATAAGCAAAAAAGGTCAAACTATACTGTGCACAAACACAACTCCAAGGTCACGAAAATATTTCCATGGCTGTCTGAGGAAGGTGGAGGGAGTCACAGGGATATAAATCATCGCCCACCTACAGCTGTCACTGTTTCTTCTCATGCTGACTTCTGAGTTAGAGAGGTTGCCCCATCTTTGCGTTAAGCTTCCTCTCAGACATAAGACAGATGAAGCAGGTTATCAGCAGCTAGTTTGGGGAGGCTGGCTTATAACTTTTTCAAAATTCCACTATAAATCTGGACAGATGTATTTTGTATAACTTCTACGTGCATTTTTCTCATATAACTTCTATTTTGTAGAATACATATGGAATGAAGAAGGAAACTTTAAAAATACCACTTTATATTGTATCATGGCGATTTGTACTCCTCTGGGAATAAAGAACAGAAAAGATACTGAACTCAAACCTGTATAAAAATCAGACGGTTTTGGCCAGAAGCTAAAACACCCTCTTACAAATAGTAATCACAAATCGTTTCTGATGTGGTTTGGGTTATAAAGAAAATGGAAACACTTAATCTTAAAGGACCATAAGAAATAAAAAGTTTCTTTCCAGCCAGCTGAGGTTAGAGTTGTTTGTGACCTTAGAATTGGCAGCAATGGAAAAATCATGTCGCTTTTAATATGTTATCCGCATGGTAGTTTTTCCAGGGGGATAAATGCATATGATTCTAATGACCACATATGAGATATAAAGGTGTTACATTATAGTGGGAGACCAGCAAGCCTTTCCTTGAAACCTTTTCACTCAGAGTGCTAAAGATATTGCCCACACCATATCAATTATACAGTGTTTCTCAGATATATGGCTGCCTGCTTTTAACTAAAGCTAAAGCCAGCATGGCTGCAGGACTTAGGCTGTTCTGACCTTAAACAGCAGCAAAAATGAGGCATGCATATTGACGTTCAGGGAAGGAAAACAGGAAGAATTTTCCAGCGAGATTATCCTCAAGTGAATAAATAGTGAATATATATTTTAACTGGATCTGTAAATAAAAGTTTCCCTGCAATGGAATCGGCAGATGATTATTTGTGAAATATAAAGCAGACACACTTCACAGAGGGTTTAAATACAAAGAAAAGCAATCAGACTGAAATTACAATAAGTGCAGATAGGCCAGTCTAGCCTAGACATAAAGTGTAGTGAAAGTCTGTGGGCATTTATCTTTCCTCGATTAGTTTTAACCTATGGGCACAATTTTAAAAGTAGCCTTCCAAGGCCTTTTCTTGAAGCACAAGGTAGAATCCTGAAATCATTTTTCAGCTTCAAGAAAATCAACTTTCCCCAAATATTTAAACACTTCAACAAATCAAGAATAGTTGTGAGAAAGATAATACAAATGTTGTATGCATATAATATATATATGTGCACAAAGACACATGCATTTTTGCAAAGAAAATTGAAAATCATCACACACTTCCAAATGAGCAGTTGCTTCATTGACAAAGTCATTCTAACAAAGTCGAGTGGTGTTCATGGACACATCTCAAATGTTTGCATTTTACCAGCTTGGTCCTTGTGTTGGTAATGCTCAAGACACCTTGACCTTTGCTGTAATAAAAGCAATAATATAAGAAACAATATTCAACCAGACACATATTCTTTTGAAGAATGTAACTCCTTTATTAACAAGGGTTAATGGAATCATCCTAGTGTGGGTCGAAAATGGTTTTCAAGAGATATTTCTCAATGGAACAGTCCTGAAGTATTTATATTGTGCTCATAGAATCCATACCTTTACCCTCTTGAGTTGATTCATAGGGAGAACTATGAAACATACCCCTTTTTACCATATTTTAAACCTATTTTTAATTATAAAGTAATGATACATTTATTTTTACACAGGTGCCATTATTGTCTTTTAACCAGCTTCCAACATGGTCATGAAACCCTGGGACCTGTACTCAAAAGACCCCTTTTTGATTCTAAGCTCTTCCTCTTTAGTCTGGCTCTCTCTACTCATTTGAGGCCCCTAAGCTTCAATTCTTTCCCCTCTCACCTATGATCTTTAACTCATATTCTCCACCCTCCTTCTGGTGACTCACAAAACATGTTGAATTAAAAAAATAATACATGTGACATGATTCCATCTACATGAAATTTGAAAGCTCACAAAATTTAACAATATAGGAATTGAAGACATATGCACATATATTAATAATATAAAGCAGGAGAAGTAAATAATATACATAAAATTCACGGTGGTAGTTGTATATTAAATATGTACTTAACTCTTTCTGATCCTATTTTTCTGGCACCCACATATTCACCAGCTCTTACTTATTTGGGGTGGGAAAGGGATTGGTGGATTACCTGTAATTATCCTACAGTTCTAAAAGTGAAAAATGTAAACATGAACTCACCTGATGATTTTATTATCCATTTTAGGTTACATAAAACAATGAAAGTTTTTTTTTGCTTATACTTTGTTCATAATTTTTTGAGAGTGATACTTCTTGAAGCTGTCTTGAACTCTAGGCTTCCTCTTGCAAGTCTCACAGTAGAAACTGGTTTCTCTCCTGCCACCTTTCTCATTTCTTCTGCTGCAAACCACACAACCTTCTATTGACTTCTTTTCCTTTTTGGATTATAAAATGCATCTTCTCACTTAGCCTTTCCTCAGTCTCAGAAGATGATGGTCTTCCCCTCTTCTGTAAATTTCTGTGGCTCACATTGCTTACAGCCGAGTGATGAGATTTCTCTGGTAAGGAAAGTGAGTCTGCCCTTTTCCCCATTCTCCTTCTTATCAAATGAGTAAAGAATGTTGCTGTTCACAACTGCAACTTCCATCAGCCAGAATGACTTTTCCACCATTTGTAGGAGCTTCTTGTCAATCTGTACCATCCCCAGTACTGATGGGCTCTGTCCACTCTTCCTGTAAACTTTGTGTATTCTAACAGAACTGTCCATTTTTCACATTGAACAGGCTGTTTCTTCCCAGAACCAGTGATAAGCTGTGTTTGAGAGCTGAAGAATGTACTCAGCATTGCCACTCACATCTTGTCATAGAACAAGACGCTCATCATTTTCACATCACATTAATGGACACGTGATTCGTATTCCTGAAGTTTCTTCTCTTTCATGTCACTTGGAAAATCCTTCCTAGAAGCCGTAACTGTTCCTGTGATAGGCTATGTATTTTCATTTTATACAATACCTGCTGCGTGACAGGGTATGGGAACTTTATAAGATCACCATCACGATGAACCTTCTAGGTGCTTGTTACAGGCTGGGTATTATCATCACTTCTTTCTTCATCACTAGCCTTAGATTCACAGGACCCAATATCACTGCACACAGGAAGAGTTTCTTCATGCTCACCTTCATCACTTGAAGGGTTAAACTCTCCTTCAACCCTGAACTCAGAAATCCACATTGCAATATCATCGTCACTTACTCGCCTTCTCCCTGCCATTTTCCTACAGGCACAACTGTATAAATACAAGGCATGGTCACCTGCTCACAGTGAAACACGTGGCCTGCTGAGAAGCAGAAAGAGTCCAACCTGGGCTCTCTGTTGGTTAGAGTCAGACAGGCTCAGACAGCAGAACAAAGACCATAACAACAAAAGTGTTGGCGTCTTCCAACATCAAAGCAGAACAAGAAAATCATTCTGTCCAACGAGGTCTGACGTAGGGATCAAAAAGCATTAACCGTAGACGGTATTTGTATGTTGAATATAGGTATTTTTTCAGTGTAATGTTGATGAAAGGGGAAGAGATACACAAGAAGAAGAAAATAAAGGGCTTCAAATTTATTTGGTAACGTTCAATTTATTAAACAAGCTGGTAAGTCCAAAAAGTTAAAGTTATATCTAGACTCTCATGGAAATGGTCTACGTTATAATTTGAAGCTCTATGCTTCTTCATGTTTTTACCCCTTTACATATTCCTTAATCAGTAATATTCATTTTCCTTATTCTTCCATTGTTATTTTTGTAAAAACACTTAACATGAAATTTGCCTTCTTTTTTTTTCCACTTTTTTTTTATTAAATCATAACTGTGTATATTAATGTATTTATGGGGTACAATGTTCTGATTTTATATACGAGTTGGAGTGCTTACTTAATTACTTGTTTTAAGACATTTATACTCTAGTCTTAATAGATTTGACATGTACCCTTGCAATATTTAACATAGGTGAGGTCCCACCACTTACCCTCCCTCTACCTGGTCTCCCTGTCCTCTTCCTTCCTATATTCTAGACTGTTGTTGTATCATTCGTATGAAAGTGTGGGTGATTGTATATTGGTTTCATAATAGCACTGAATAAATTAGGTACTTTTTCTTCCATTCTTGATATTCTTCACTATGAAGAATATCTTCCAGCTCCATCCATATAAACATAAAAGAGGTAAAATCTCTATTCTTTTTTATGGCTGCATAATATTCCATGGTATATATATACCACAGTATGTTAATACATTCATGGGTCAATGGGCACTTGGGCTTCTTCCATGACTTGGCAATTATGAATTGGGTTGCAATAAACATTATGGTGCAAATATCTTTGTTGTAAAATGATTTTTGGTCATCTGGATATATACCTAGTAGAGGAATTGCAGGATCGAAGGGCAGGTCTATTTTTAGACTCTAATAGTTAGCTCTAAGAACAAGTGAACAGATATAAAGTTCCAGTTATATAGCTAATGTATTCTTTCCTTCCACTGATGCCCTCCTCACCAATCTTTGCCTAACTCCAGTTCATTTCTAGTCTGTTCCTTAGAAAGGTATTCCTGGATCTATACTGTTTTCACACCACCATCCATATCTTCTTATACCTAGCCTATCTTAACTCTTAGTTTACCTGTTAAAGGCCAATTTTCTCCATCAGACTCTAAGTTCCTTTGGGAAACATAGTGCTTAGTGTAGAACCTGCTAGTAAATGAATAATCAATATATTTTGAATTGAATTATTCTCTTTCTGGCCTAACATCTTATATGAGCTGTTTATGATCATCATAAAAGCTTCCCCAGCTCAAATTTACTCTTCATTATTCTAAAACATGACTTCTGCCTCCACAAATCTCTTGTATTTGCTTTCAGAGCAGTCACCAGTGACCTTGTAATTGCTTTAGTTATTGTAAATCCTTAACCGATTTGACCTCTCTGAGACATGTGATACTCCTAAAGAGAACATTCACTGATTTAACATTTTTTTGAGTGTTTTGTGTGTGTGTGTCAGAAAATGGGAAAATGCTTCCTTTAAATTCCATCACAAATCTTTCACTTGGTTCCCTACTACTTCAACTTTCTTTCCTGAATTTCCTGAGCCCCAGGCTTTCTTACTTTTACCAAAGATTGTTGCTATCTCTTGATTCTTGCTTTTATTACAGGTTATGAAAGCACACTGTTGAGTTTCCCTTCGTTACACTGCTCATAATCCTGTTCATAATCTCTTAAACTACCGTGATAGCCTTCTTACCATTTCCCACCAGCCCCCAGTCATTCCAATCTCAGTACAACTCCCATACTTACCTTGAAAAAATTCACTCTTATATTTTGCTTTAAAAGGAATAATGACCTCCTATTGATCAAATTTAAGGATATAGCTTAACTTCATATCCCTACACACTTTCATAGTATCTGCCAAATTTCCTCTGAGGTTTCATCTCCAGGTATCCCCATTGTAACCCATTCCCCAACTGCCCCCAAATTATGTGACAATTACATATAAATCTCTGCTCCATCGCACCTTACACTACTCAGATTCTTCAGAAAATTCCAACATCAAAGATCTTAAATTGGGCAATACGGCCAACAGAAAATCTTCTGAGAAAGTGATGAAAAACAAAAATTGAACCAACCTCTACTCAGATAAATTCACACCTGCAAACACAATGTCCCATAGAATTTGGTGGAATTTGCTCTGCCTCACTCATTTTATCAGAGTTGAATGTGAAAATACTATGTAAATACTAGGTACTCTTCTCTCCTCTGAGACAGAAACATCTTTCTATGTATTTGATTGCCTACCTTGGGAGTCCAAGTGAAATGGCTTACATGGAATTTTAAATGAAGTAGCAATTTTATTATGTTGGCCATCCTTCAAATTAGATGTATATAGTCTATCTCCAGTCTTCAATATACAGAACAATGGAGCATTCCATCAAGTGATACAAACATTCCCTAAGCTCAAAGTGGAGAGTATAGTGGAGAGGGCTAGGAGTCGTCTGACTCAGAGATAATCACCCGAGAGAAGCAGAAACATCAGAGGTTGTAGAAGCCTAGTGGGTTTAAAACACATAGTTCCTATAATTCATCATCTATCTTCTAACAACGCTCTAGCCTCCTCTAGTTTAATAATTAAAAATTCTACAAGCATTTCTGAAGCATTATTCCCTGTTTGCATTGGACAAGACACTAAACTGCACTAAAGAATAGCAAGGGTCTCAGATCTTAAGGCTTCATTATCTGGACAATTACAGTGTTCTTTACATCTAGTTCCACATGAGATACTTCAGTAAATGATTTATTCCTCACAGTTATCCTTACATGCTGAACAAGAATTTAGAATGGCAGGCCGGTGATATTTATACTCTGAGTTTGCACATTAAAATTATCAACTCTGATTACCTCAATGAGTTTGAAATATAGACAGGACGCCACAGAAATACTAGCCAGGAAGGGCAGTGCCTGTGGCTCAAGGAGTAGGGTTCCAGCCACATGTACTGAGGGTGGTGGGTTCAAACCTGGCCCTGGCCAAAAAACTGAAATAAAAACTCCTAGCAAACAATAAGTAGATTTTATTTTTTTCAATAAAGGCATGACAAAAATACTCAGTCTTTATAATAGAATATAATTTAATATAACTTAGTTTACTATTTTAAATTGCACATGAACTTTATGGACATCCTCTATATATGAGTTAGCATTTAATTATGAATTTTGCAACACTGAAATCCAAGAGGTCTGTAAATGCCAAATAATTAGGCAAAAGGAAGTATTGGTTGGTTTCCAAGGAAGGCAAGTGTTTGATTCTGAGCTCCCCAGGCAGTCCTACTTCATGAGCTATTCTACGGCAGCAGTTTGAAAGAAGTGTCCTAATGCTCAATGTAAACAATTAAACTACTGGACGTTTTAACATCAAAGAGGGAACATGCACTAACTGAAACTGATGTTTGAATTGATGGTTATTTAAGGGTAAATTTCACATTTCTCTTGACATTTTGCTTGATGAAGCAGAGCAATCACAGGTGCATAAATTTTTTTAAAAATGAAGTTAGAAAAGGAATAGAAGGGCAAAAGGGCTAAGAAATTGTAGCCAAAAAGCTTATGTGACATTCTTGAACCATTTTTAGGTCTGAATTTACTTTTTATTTAACATAAACCCATATTTGTGAAGGTCCTTTTTTACAAGTAACAACCACCTTCTCAAAAAGCTCATATAGAATATGTATGTTGAATATTCCCAGACCAGAAAAAAACTATCTGATTTCCCATCATTTCTTTGTAGACACACCTACTATTAAAAAGACATACTGGGAATGGGTGTGAGTCACTGTGTATGCAGTCATGAAATTCAAAGGAATAACTTTGCAAGTGATGATTATCATTTTTCAGAATCATTTAAGAAAAATCCTTTGGATAGTGTTGGAACTAAACGTGTCTGCAGAGAAACTTAAATCCAATATAGGTAACAGAGTTTCAGTTCTATTGCATGAATCAGCAATAAGTAGGTAAATTAAGGTGCAGTTCAATGATTTTTTTATTGTTGAATAACATCTCATCAAGTGATGATGAGGTCTTTAAATTTAAAAAGTAGATGGAATTATGTTCATTCACTTAACATTTAAAATTTTTGGAATTCTGAGATTTTAGTCTCAATTTTGCAAATGTGGGAAGTAGGCAAAACAAGAAAGGATTGACCAGCTCATGATCAGATAGTTCATAAGCAATAGACAGAGTCTCACTATATCAATCTAGGACTTCTAAACACAGTGACTGTGAGGACCTCAGCTAGAATTGGAAAAGTGTCAATTCTTTAAAAAAATGTCAACATGAACAACGGTTGAGAACAAATCACCTAATTTGTAAGAATCCAAAAGAACGTGTGACATATATTTTACTCTGAGTCCCCCGTCGGCATAATATTGTTCCCGATAGATCTCAATAAATACAAATCAGTAAATGGAGAACAGACATTCCTCTAGCTAGCATTTTCTGATAGACTGTCAATTAAAAATGGGAAGTAAAAAACTGAATTTAGCAAGATTTTGTCATCATCTCCTTGAGTAACTTTAAATTAGAGATAACAACTCTGAATTTGATCATCTTACAAGCAGCTCTCTTACCTAAGAGACACATGGTCTGAATCAGTAACTCCTAATACACGTGCCACAGGAGACCCAAGGGACCCAGACCCTGTAACCCACCCTGTTACTCTCCAGCTGCTGCCCAGCTATTCCTGCCTGTTCCGTTACTGAGGAAACCTAAATTCTCCCTGACATGCAGGCAGTTCACACACCTCTAAGTGAGTGAGAAGGAAATCAGGATTTCGCCCTTCAGTGCTGTTTGAGCAGACGTTCTCCCTCCCTCCTTTCCTTTACCACCTTCACGTCATAAAAATATGCAAACCAGCTTGTGGACATTCAACCCAAGTTCTGACAGACATTCATAAAGATCATAACTAACAGCTCTGACAAACTCAGTACAAATGTTTGAAGTAGATGCATCAAGTAGACACTAGATTTACAGGTTAAAACGAAACTATGAACTATCATCGTTAGGTGGGGAATTGGACATAAGGTGTTTTCTTCTTTGAAAGGTAGATCACTCTATCCCTTTAAAAAGAGTGCTATGAAGAGCCAGAGATTAATATAGGTATAAGGGTACATGTAAATCTTTCTAAATGTAGAATATAAATGTCTTAACACAATAACATAAGACAGAATTTATAGAATTCTGTTTAAGAACATTTATAGAATATTTAAAGAATATAAATGTCTTAACTCAATAACATAATAAGAAAATGACATGAAGTCTATGTTAACAATTTTGATAAAAATATTTCAAATTGTATATAAAAACAGCACACTGTACCCCATGACAGTATTAATGTACATAGCTATGATTTAATAATAATATATAGAGAGAAAGAGATAAGTAGGGGCATATTAACCCAGATTTTCTTAAAATTCATTGTAGACTTAAAATGAGTGAATTTAGAAATTAAACTTTGAGATTATTGGAAAGTGAAGAAAATCAAGACATCAAAAAATCCAGAATTCTGGGTGGCACCTGTAGCTCGAAGGAGTAGGGGGGTGCTGGCCCCATATACCAGAGGTGGTGGGCTCAAACCCAGCCCTGGCCAAAAACTGCAAAAAAAAAAAAAAAAAATTCTGCAGAGTGATTGTTACTTAATCAGTATCAGATAACTTTTTTTGAATGAGCTAGGAAAACTATTTTTTCTATAAAAATATTCAATAATTATTATATATTTAATAATTGAATCCATCACACATTTACTGGATGCCTGGAAAGTACAAGTCAATGAACATATATTGCCCATGACGAAAATTAAAAGTGAGATTTAAAAACTAGTGAATTCTCCAAGGAAACTGGATTCTGATATTTTCATTTCTCTATGGAATGCGTTTTAGTCACAACTTCAAGAGAATAGTAGCAGATAGTAAATAGAAACATCAAATAGTCTAGAATTTAGGTAAGAAAAGAGGTTAAATAAAATATCTGTATTTTTTTAAATATAAATATTATTATTCAATTATATATTATATTGTAATATAATATATTTGATAATTCTATATTATTTAACATAGTTGCTATATAATCTTTGAAAGTTATTTTTGCAAATTATTTTCGCCATTAAGTGGACAATGGACCGTTCAGCAAAATTATAATGGAACAGTTATTAATAGGAACAACACCCATTTTAAATAAAATAACATGTTAGAAACATCCAAGGCAACATATAAAAATCTGTATTATTGATTTCTTGTCATAATTTTTACAGAAAATGAACCATTTTATATTTCTGATTACAGCTATTATTCTCTGTCAGCGCTCACTGAACTGTTTTTACACATGAGATGTGTTAAAACGCTATTAAAGAAGTTAGTCAATTACAGATAATCCATTGGCTAAATGAGGTTTCTATCAACGGACTGAAGCGGTAGCTGCTTGAAATAGTGTTGTAGATTGAATCTATTCATAAAAATGTGCTCCCTTATTGACTGGGGCTGAGAGAACTTGATAAGTTAGCTTTAATTCAGAAACTATAGTGTTCCAAAACTCTACCTGAAATGTCTTTGATCAGTCTCTTCTCACAAGGGAGCCAAACTGTCCCTTCCTCATCACTGCCGTGCAATTCTCAGGGATTACTTTAAGTGTGAATTGTCAAGTCTTTCTCCCAGCTGCCTCCTGTCAGGCTGTAATCCCACACTGAGCCTTGTCAGAGGTCACTGAGCTCTTGACTAATGCACTTCATTACACAAGGAAGGCAGAATGTCTCCGGCCCACAAATGGCAGGAGACATACAGCAGGACCGGGTACTTTAAAGACATCACATTAACTTCAAATTCATGAAATGCAAAAGCTGCTTTCAGTGTATTTCTAATTACTCAGAATAAAAGTTACTGCAATGCTTATCATTACAAATGTTAACAATCACTTGGCATTAATTTTTAATGTCTGATAAGTTTGGGAATTAAATTCAAGCTATGAATGATATATTATTCATGAAAATTGTTGCAAAGAACCTATTTCTTTTTCACAATTTTCCCTTTAAACCGATGTTTATTATAAAGTTTTCTTTCTTCCCCTGATCGTTCATATATTGCTAATCTTTATTTCAATCCTTGAAATCCTCTCTATTGAAATCTACTTTCAGTGAAGGTGGAAATTTGCAAATATAGAAACTGGTAAAGTTTTGCATTTTACATATTTTATCTATGGATTCTTTTAATACAGGAGCATTTGGTTGTCTCAATGATATAATTAGATAAAAAGTTTGCCAACTATTTTTCAATAGAAAAATTGAAATATTTAAGCAAGTTCCAACATAGCTATTCTGTATTTTTACTGTTGTTGATCTTTTTCCTAACATTTCTATTATTGTGTTTAACCTTGTAGGAACAATCTGGGAATATTATTCCTAGATGATAATATTAATCTTTATTAATCAAAAAGATGTTATTGTTTATTATAAAACTTTATTTATTTATTTATTTATTTTTGGCCAGGGCTGGGTGTGAACCCTCCACCTCCAGTATATGGGGCACCCTACTCCTTTGAGCCACAGGCGCCACCCCATTCTAAAACATTCTAAAAATGTATTTTTACATTGCCAAATAATGATGACATAAAATAGGAAGAAATACGAGTCTATGAAAGCTTCTTATACAGAATAGAGTAAGATAAGCTTATTTCTACGTGAGGATCAATTGTTAGAAAAGGATTAAAATGTTTAATCACAACGATAAATGCTGAAATAGTCAAATACGCATCATATGATGTCAAACTCTTGGAAAAAATATGAATTATAAAAAAAAGTTATCAAAAATATAATTTATGAAAAAATCATACCATCAAAAATTTCAAAATGAAGTTACCAGTACCTGAATACCCCAATCTCTCCATTGATAAGCATGTTATCATTTGAGAAAATTATTTCCCTTAGGATAGGATTTACCTCAATTTCAGTTAGAAATATCTTTTATAAACCAAAAAAAGATAAAATATATTAAAAACTTGTTGCAAAATCTTAAGAAGCTACGTACATAAAAGCTCATATTTTGCTCGCTCATCTAAAATGAGTAGTGTCTGCTTGTATTTCTTAAAAATATTACCAGGGATATTGACTCCACTTCTATTATTTGAAGTTATAGAAAACCATAGCGATGTATCTTTTCTTTTCATCTTTCAGATGGAATAATAAATATGACATAATGATACCACTAATACATCTTATCACTTTTACTTATATCTTTTAAATTTTTTCTCATAGAAATGCTGTTATTTTATTCTTCTGTCCCTTGTCTCTCTATGTTTCTAACTCAGAGACCAACAGCTGATTTACAAACTCATAATCTGAAAAATGGACATCATGAATTCAAATTGCTACGTAACATTAGTAAAAATTGTGACACGGTCTCACCAATATTCATTACATTCTGGTCAAAAAAACCCCCAGAAGTGTGTCATTGTTTCTTAATCACAGTTTTAAAAGTAATTTATCAAATGAGAGCGTCAATCCAATCCACTGTTTTTTCATAATTACTCTCTGCTTTAGAGAAAGTCATAAACTGGTATCATTGAATGCTTCCTAAAGGCATTTTCTTTTCACAATGTTTTAGATACCCATTAGGAATTCACACAGAGAGAATTACTTTGTGATATTTTGATATGGTCTCTCCTTTATTTCCCATTGTAGTCTGTAGTCCTCCCCTGGACCTCCGTGCCAGTGGAATCGAATAATGTTTTTTCCTAAAATCCCAAGGCTTCAAATTAGGGATCAGTAGTAAGCCCTTCTTAACCAGAGGGCTCATGAGGCTGGAATTTAATTAAAAGTTCTTTTAAGGGTCTGAAGTGTTCTCAGTTACACCTGGGAATTAACTTAAAATAAAAAAATAATTTCTTTCAAGGAAAACCTTTAATATTCAACATATTCGTATATTCAATATAACATTTAAAAATTAAATATTTTCACCTATAGATAAACTATTGGAAATATAGACACTGAAATGCATTGCATTACTAAAATAGTAAAAAAATGACTGTGCTCCAGTGTACTGGATACAGATACTAAGCCCCTCACTTTCCAGTGCATATTGGGGCAACCCCTGACATTTCTGAATTTGTAGCAAGGTAATTTCCTATTCCCCAGGAGATTAATCTGAACTAACAAAGAGAAATGGTTTCTTAGTTGTCCCATATATAAAAAGCGATTACATAAATTTCAACGGAGAAAAGATAGTCTTAAAAGCATTTTGTAACTTCTTAGTAGATTAATATACTTCTATGATATAAGCAAATAAAGAATCAGGAATGAGGAAATGGGAAATGTTTCACTATTAGCTGGGAATACTTGAAGGCCAGCCAGGGATCAATGCTTTCTCCATCGTTCCTAATGTTCTTGTGTAGAAAACGTGGTATATCCTTTCTCTCTTGCATCAACAGGTAGAATGTATCCTAATGGATAGAAATCAGAGAAATAGACATTTTGATTGAATTCTAAAGATCCGAATTATCTGACTTGAACAAAGGAATCTCAGAAAGGAGTCAAATTATCTCTGTGATGGTTTAAGGAAACCGAGGGACAATCCAGAATCCACAGAGTAATTTGTGCAGGATGGGAGGGTTTGAATCATAAAACCTGTAGGATCTTTTTCAATCTTGAAATTCTTTGCTTCTATTTTTGAATGCACAATGAAATCATGCAAGCCAAAAATAAAGAAAAAAAAATAGCAATCTCTATAGACGGATTCTGTGCCTATCATCTGCCAGAAATTTGACTTGATCAAAGGCAGAGATATAAATAATTGGAGTTAAAATTGAAGTATTTGTCTCTTTCTCCTTCTTTGCTTCATGATAGGAATCCACTTCCAACTCTCTTTGCTCT
>CAUYQV010070237.1:0-10490 GCA_963574575.1 Galagoides demidoff
TTCCATCAAACTGATCAACACAGCCTTCATGTCATTTTCTCAGTTATTGTTTTAAAACGTTCTGATTCTACTCTTAGAGAGTTTCACTTGTACCCCTGTGTCTGTCTGTTTCTTACAGGTGAACTGACTGCATTAGACTCCTGAACCCACAATGTTCAGGATGTATGTGGACTCCACTTGAGCAGCCAGTTGGCCTTCTGCACTTTCTTCTCCTCTCTGACCCCAGGACTGTATATCTACCACATAATCACCCTGTGTTAATTGATTTTGTTGTCTTGGGCCTTTATTGTTCTGGTAGGTGCCTATGGACAGAAATGTGAATTGTTTGCTTGTTTTTCATTTTTATTAAATCATAGCTGTGTACATTAATGTAATCATGGGGTACAACGTGCTGGTTGTATATACAATTTGAAATATTTTCATCAAACTGGTCAACATAGCCTTCACGGCATTTTCTTAGTTATTGTGTTTAGACATTTATATTCTACACCTAGTAAATTTCACATGTACCCTTGTAAGATGCACTGTAGGTGTGGTCCCACCAATTACCTTCCTTCCACCTATCCTATCCTCTCCCCTCCCCGCTCTCTCCCAACAAAATTGAAAGCACAGCACTTGAAAACAAAAACAAAAGAAAGAAAGCTGAGCTAGGAGGATCACTGGAGGACTGAATTGGAAGTTATAGTGAGCTGTGACTATGCCACTACTACATTCCACAGCCAAACCCTGACTTTTAAACTAAAAAACAAAACAAACAAAAAAGGCAGCCCCAAAACCAAGATGCACAATATATAACACATACAGAGACACATAGATTAAAAAAAGAAGACAACGGACGCCTTTCAAATACTGTCAACCTAGAATCCTATAAACAGCGAACATTTCTTTCAAAACTCAAGACTAAAGGCTTTTTCGGACAAACAAAGCTGGGAAATTGACTTCACTGCATTGATAGAATTTGAATTATTTAGGAAAAAAAACTACTTGCATTATTTGGAACTAGCCAAGAGTGGCCTGGGCTTCTCTGAAATGTAAAGCCTCCTCACCCTCCCCTAGTTTTCCTCACATGCAGACTCCACGGTGGGTTCATATTAAATGATACCACGGTACGTGGCAAACCTGCGCGTTCCTCATAGGAGCGCGGAAAGATCGACTGGTCCCACACGTCCCACTTTGCACGTCCCAATAACTAAAAGTTATTGACTTTATAATATATAAATTACAGAAAAGAGAATCTCCCCTCTTTTTAGTAAAACTATATCAATTTCCTCATATCTAAACCAAGGATATTTGTCTAGGTGATATCTAATATTCCTTCTGTCTCTGAAATAACATAAGCACAATAAAAATGCCAGCATGAGCATTTGCTGATGGTATGTGCTATTCTTTTCTTGAGAGAGAGAATCTCACTTTGTCACCCTCGGCCCTGGCATCACAGCTCACAGCAACCTCCATCTCTCCGGCTCAAGCAATTCTCTTGCCTCAGCCTCCCGAGTAGCTGGAACTATAGGTGCCCGCCACAACACCTGCCTGTTTTTAGAGATGGGGGTCTCGCTCTTGCTCAGGCTGGTCTTAAACCTGTAAGCTCAGGGCAATCCAGGTGGCTCGGCCTCCCAGAGTGCTAGGATTACAGGCGTGAACCACCCGTACCTGGCCAACTATGTTATTCTTGTCAAATAAATAAATCCTTAAGGATTGTGATGTGATACACAGGACAAAATATAATGCTATAAGATAGAATAATGAGGAGGGCTAATATACACTGGGGAGTCAAAAAATGCCTCTGGCATGTAGTAACACCACAAATTTTGGTCTTTATCCTAAATGTGGGGTTTAAAACAGGATAATGATAGCAACTATTGATTGTTTTAAAAAGATCACAGATTTTTGTTCAGAGCTATGGCTGTCCCATAGCAATCCATTGGAAGCTACATCAAAACTTAAAAAAATTTCTATTAGTCACATCTTAAAAAGGGAAAAGCAATAACATATCACAATAATTTTAATAATGTATTTTATTTGACCCAATATTTCCAAAGTATTATCAATAGGTAATCAGTGTAAAATTTTATTACTAAGGCATCTTATATTCTTTCTTCATACTAAGTCCTTAGTATGTGTGTATCTTCAGTGTGCATCTCAAACTTCCAGCACCATCTCATTTAGACTAGTAGCATTTCCATGCTCAATAGCCATATGTGGTTACTGGGAGCACTAGGGACAGAGCAGAGCCAGAGAATAAACTGAAGAGGGACAGTTCAGAGGTCACTTCAGAAGTCCGTGTGAAAGATAACGATTGCTTAGATTAAGATTGCAATGCTGGGGCTGTGCCTGTGGCTCAAAGGAGTAGGGCGCCGGCCCCATATGCCGGAGGTCTGGAGGTGGCAGGTTCAAACCCAGCCCCAGCCCAAAACTGCAAAAACTGCAAAAAAAAAAAAAAAAAAAAAAGACTGTAATGCTGGGCGGCTCATGTGGCTCAGTGAGTAGGGTGCCAGCCCCATATACCAAGGCTGGCAGGTTCAAACCTGGCCCCGGCCAAACTGCAACAAAAAGTAGCCAAGTTACTCGGGAGGCTGAGGCAAGAGAATCGCCTAAGCTCAGGAGTTGGAGGTTGCTGTGAGCTGTGACGCTACAGCACTCTACCAAGGGTGACATGGTGAGACTCTGTCTCTAAAAGAAAAAAAAAAAGACAAAATACGAAAGCTTCTGCATGGTCAAGGAAACAATCATTACAGCAAATGGATAACCTACACAATGGGAGAAAATATTTGCATCAACTGATAAAGGGCTGATAACCAGAATCTACAAAGAACTCAAGAAAATCAGCAAAAGAAAACAAACTTTAAAAAGTGAAAAGATACAGGATGGCGCCTGTGCAAACTTTAAAAGTGACAAGATACAGGATGGTGCTGGTGCATAAGGCTCCGGCCCCATATACTGGAGGTGGCTGGTTAAAACCCAGCCCTGGCCAAAAAGTGCAAAAAAAAAAAAAAAAAAAAAAGAAAGAAAGAAAAGAAAAAAGTGAGAAGATACATACCTGAAACTTTTCAAAAGAAAATAGACAAATGGCCAACAAACTTATGGAAAATGCTCAGTGTCTCTCATCATCAGAGAAATGCAAATCAAAACCTCAATGAGGTATCACTTAATTCCAGAGAGAATGGCTTTTATCAAAAAAGCCTCCAAACAACAAATACTGGTACACATTTGGAGAGAAAAGAACACTTACGCACTGCTGGAGGGACTGTAAATTTATACAGCCTCTATGGAAAGTACTATGGTGATACCTCAAAGAACTAAAAGCTGACATACCATTTGATCCCACAATCCCACTACTGGGTATTTACTCAAAGGGCAAAAAGGCATTTTACCAAAAAAAAAGAAAGAAAGAAAAAAACTATACTCGAATGTTTATTGTAGCACAATTCACAATTGCAAAGAGGTGGAAACAACTTAAATGCCCATCAATATATGAATGTATTAACAAAAGGAGGTGTAGTACATGGAGTACATAGCCATAAAAAATGGTGAATTAGTTCTTTTTGTAACAACCTGGATGGAACTGGACACCATTCTCCTAAGTGAAGTACCATAAGAATGGAAAAACAAATACCACATGTGCTCAGTATTAAACTGAAACTAATTGATTAACACTTATGTGCACATATGGAAATATATTCATCAAATTCAAATAGGTGGGAGCGAGGAGAAGGGACTGGATAGATTCACAGCTAACAGGGACAATGCACATTGTCTGGGTGATGGGCACGCTTAGGACTTTGACTCAAATAGCACAAAAACAATTCATGTAACTAAGTTGTTTGTTTCTTTTTTTTTGAGACAGCGCCTCAAGCTGACCCCCTGGGTAGAGTGCCGTGGCATCACAACTCACAGCAACCTCCAACTCCTGGGCTCAAGGGAGTCTCCTGCCTCTGCCTCCCAAGTTGCTGGGACCACAGGCGCCCACCACAACACCTGTCTATTTTTTTTGGTTGCAGCCATCATTGTTGTTTGGTGGGCCCGGGCTGGATTCGAACCTGCCACCTTAGGTGTATGTGGCTGGCACCTTAGCCACTTGAGCCATAGGCACTTAGCCATAACTAAGATGTTTGTACCCCCATAATTTTCTGAAATAAAAAAGGAAAAAAAAATAGCAACCTAAAGTAAACTGTAAGATAATTCTAAGACTGCTCCTCATTAACGAGTTGCTCTTAAATTTTCTCCTGTGGAAGGGCCTTATACACAGACACATTTTACTGTCACTTATGCTTTTATTTTCTTTTTTATATCTACTTTTTATTTTATTTATTTATTTTGAGACAGAAACTCACTATGTTGCCCTCGGTAGAGAGCAGTGGCGTCACAGCTCACAGTAACCTCAAACTCTTGCACTTAAGTGATTCTCTTGCCTCAACCTCCCAAGCAGCTGGGACTACAGGTACCCACCACAAAGCCCCGTTATTTTTTGGTTGCAGTTGTCATTGTTGTTTAGCAGGCCCCAGCTGGGCTCCAACCCGCCAGCCTCGGTGTATGCAGCTGGTGCCCTACTCACTGAGCCACTACTTTTATTTTTGATCAACTCCTTTTCTGTCTCGATCTGCTTCAAAATTCCTGTTTCTTTGCCTGTTCCTCTGTAGATTTAATTCAGCTTGATTTTACAAAAATTCTTGAGTGACTTGTTTGTGCTGGATTTTGTGCTAAACCCTGAGAAGATAAAGAAAAAATTAGAAATGATACTGGTGATACTGGAGTTTCACCCTTCAGTAGGTCCTTGGTTTGGGGATTCGAAGAATGAACCCACAGACCACAGATCAGTAGTAAAATAGGATTTTTTTATTAGAAATTAGAAAGGAATACAGAAGAAGTAAAAGGGACCAGAGTTTCTGGAAGGGGGAAAGAACTGAACTGAGGAGTCTCTACGTGGGCTCTTTATCTTGAGAATTACACGTGGCCAGGAGTTGGTAGATGGAAAAACATCTTTTCAAAGTTAATGAGTGCATTAACAAATGAATGAATGTAGATCTTTCCCCCAGGAGGGTGAGGTTATCAGGTCCTTACAGTCTTTGACTCTGAGAAGGGATTAGGGTGTGTGCTCATAACTCAAGGTGGAACCACCCAAAAAAACGTCCCTGGCTGCCTTGTTCATGATCTTATCAGAGCCCAGAGGGTGTGTCCCGAAAAAGGCAGCCTGTGTGTGCCTGGAAATGGGGGTCTGACCTCTGAGCTCACCTGGGCCTGGAGAATGGGGGGCTCCCTGTCCAGCCCTGAGTGGTGGGATCCTGTATCACGGGTACTAAGGAAGCGAGGTCTACAGGAGACCAAAAATATTTACTCTTTTTCCCTCTCCATTGTACTGGCTCTCTAACAATTGAGCATATTTTATTCTCATCCAGAGCATTCTCAGAGGATGTGTATACCCCTATTTTTCGCAGAGTTTCTGATCATTCCAGTCAGGGTTTAGTCAGAAGAACAGAAATGGCTCTAGGCATTTTAAACAAATCAGGGTTTGGCGCTGGGAGTTGACTTATCCAACAATTTGAAGGACGAGGCAAGCCACCATCAGCGAAGCCCCTGCCAATTCCTTGGAAATCTGAAAGTGAGAGAATATCAGCAAAGCTGCCTCCACTGACTTTAATTTCTAGAACACTGACGTGAATGGTTCTCAGAAAATGCTTGGAACCCTCAGGCGAGCACCCACAGGAACCAGACGCCAATCCTGTCTGCCCACAACTGCCTCTGCAGGGTGATGCCTTTCCCCAAACCTGCAGCAACCTGCCCAGGAAACCAACCCCCTTAAGTACAATAAACAACTCAGCAGGCCTCCCGCTGGAAGTCAGACTTGCAGGAAGCCAGATTGCTATCTCTAGTGACAATCCAGGAAGCTAAACAATAACTTCTGCAGGAATCAGCCCCAAAGGCCAACTGACAGTTACTCTAATTTTTGTCTCTGTTTCCAACATATGACTGGCTAGAGAAAGTCAAATCTGCATCCCTACCGAATCCTACGTAATGCCTGGCCTCTAGTTGGCCTGCGGCCTGCTCCTTCAGGCCAACAGCCTCCAACTGGGCCATATCTGAAGCCTTCCCATTTTTCTACTAGAAAGCTTTCCCACTCTTTTGCCTGCCTGCCTTTGAATTTCTGCCAAAATGCAAATGAGGATGACTGACTCCTTTAATATCCGAGTTCAGAATAAATAACCTTGGCTTTTCCCGTTTAGTTGGTCTTTATTTATTTCCATAGTATTAACTAAGCTAGCATTTGATCTGAGAAGAAATTGTACTTGGTAAGGGAGACAATGCATCCTATTACTAGAAATCAATTTTTCTCACGTGTAGCGGGTGGTATGACACAAGGGTTGGGTACTTGAACTCTGGAATCAGAAAACCAGACTTCAAATTCTTTAGGGTTGTTGGGAGGATTAAACTAGATGATGGTTCTAAACAGCATTATCTAATCTGGTATTATCATTATCTTCTTTTTCTAACCTCATACCACAATGCTGGGCCACACATAAATTACCTCTTATCTGAGACCCTTCTTCCATCTGATCTTCAACCCAGCAGTTCTCAACCTGTGGGTCATTACCCCTTTGTAACAATGAAAATATATTCTGCATATCAGATATTTACATTACAATTCCTAACAGTAGCAAAATTACAGTTATGAAGTAACAACGAAAATAATTTTATGTCTGGGGGTCACCACAATGTGAGGAATTGTATTAAAGGGTCGCAGCATTAGAAGGCATTAGGAAGGTTATGAACCACTGCTTTAACCCATCCATCAATATACAATCAAAAAAATATTCCCTAATTGATGTTTAATCATCTTCTTCCTTTACTCAGAAACCCCAGGAACATTAAAGATGTCCATGACCTACTTTTCCACATCTTCCCATACTCTCCCTTACAAAAATGGCCCTCTGTTCCAGCCAAATGTGAATGTGTGCGTGTGTATTTCTCTTTTCACTGGCCTGAAAGTCCTATGTACATGACCACTTTCCCTCCCGTGCTCGTTATTTGGAATGACCACACCACCTTTCTCAATATCTGAATCCTACATTTCATTTAGACTACAGCTCAAATCCTCTCTCCCCCTTAAAGTCATATGAGACCACTGCATTAAATAGAAATTTCTTCATCCCCAGAGTCTAAAGCTTTTACTGGACTCACTCAATCATATTCTCATTTGCAATATGTTTAACTCATGAAAATCTCAGTGAGAGGATAATATTACTGAAGGTGGGGCCAATAGTTTATTTTTTTGTGCATATTGCCGTATAGCTAAGCATAATAACAATCATTGTTATTCAGGACTAGGTTTCTGATACTATGCCAAACACTTCATTTCATATTATGTAATTTTCCCCAGAACTCTTGAGAGAGGGGCTATAATTAGCCACTTATCAGGTGAGAAAATTTAAGCACAGAGAAGAGGCGTTTGAGGAGTTAGCAAGGTGAATTGGAACCACTTAGGTATACTCTGCAGTTCATGCTATTAATTAATATTTTGTGGATTGATTAAATATATTGTTGTATGAGATCTTGCCCCACACATATACAAATTTCTTTCCAGTATTGCCAAAGGCTCCTGGGGAAACCCAAATACAGGATTCAGAGGTCATATGTTTAGTTCTATAATAGGATCACTTTCCTTCATCATTTTTCTCTAATTTGTGACGGGAATCTTGAAATAATCAGTAAAGCACCAAAAAATACCTTCACTTAGTCACATGGGATATTCAGAATGGAAACACAGGAGACTAAATCACACGAAGTCATGTGACATCTTCGTGTTTTCCACTCATTCCTGTCTTGAGTGGGGCTTAGACTCCACTCTGCTACTAGATTTAGGCTCTTTGCCCCAGGTTCTAGCTAAAGAGAGGGATAATTGTTATCTATAGCAACTTAATAATATATAAATATCAAAACTACTGTAAAATTTCAAATGAAAATCGATATTCCATAAAATTTTAGTGTGAAACAGAGAGTGATTTTGTTTTGTGTGTTTATTTGTCCCTCTCAATAATCTCAGTTCATTCATTTTTATGTGATTTTTATTAAGTCATATACACATAGATCATGAATACAACTATGCATATGTGTTGATTTTTTTAATACAATTTGACATGCTTACATCAAACTAATATAGCTTTCACATTCTTTTTTAAATAAGGTACAGAGAAGTAGGCACGTGATACACTTAGTATGAACCTTGTCCAAGATGTCTTATAGTTTTAAATTCTTTAATCAGAGAAGCCTATGAACTCTCTTGAGCCTCACTGAACCAAAAAACACCACCTAAGTTTCAGAACTTGACCATTTGAGGATATTAAATTGACCTTACTCTTTCTGTGATCCATAGAAAAGTTGGAAAAATCCAATCTTCGCACACACAAAAAAACCTGGCCTCCAAGAGTGCAACGTCTAACCTGGATCTTTCCCAGCAAATAGGTAAAATATAAAGAAATTGTATCTTTATTTTGTTCTCGTTCTATAAAAATACAGATGTAGAAGAAGGAAATGATCACTTCAATCAATATGCAGTGGTAATTAAAAGCAATTGTAGTCCTCAGGCTGTTTCAAATATGATCCAGTGATCAGAAGGAATTGGACATGATTACATTTTAACTGGAAACACATTTCTGTCCAGAACTGTGCTTCGAAGCATAAAAAAAGGCACAGTGGTGGCCCCTGTTTGTGTTTCCATCTGGGGCTCTAATTTGAACTTCAGTGATTATTCTGCCAGACTTCTGACTGTGCAGAGATTCAGAAAGTCAAAGCCAGCATATTCTTGTATGCTGTTTCATGCAAAAAAAAAAATTGCACCAATTACTATGTTTGCCTTTGTAGAATAGCTCTATTTAAGTCAATTATATGTTAAACAGAGCATTGGTAAAATTCACAGCTCAGAGTTCATATGGCTTTATCCTAGAGAACCCAATCTGAAAAGTAAGTGATTGTAAGCCCTCCTAGAAAGGAAGTTAGCAACAGCCTATAACGAAAAACAGTCTGCATGGATTAAATTTAGCTTGATTTTAAAATTACGAAATACATCCCATGGTTGGTCTTCCATTTGAAAGCCTTCTTCCAATCCCATTGAAAATGCTCATCTTTTTTTCTGGTATTCCATGAGTGCTCCTGGAACAGTATCATCATCAGTGATAAGAAAAAATGTAGAGAAAAATAAGCAGAGGAAACTGTAAAGCCTCCTGCCAGGACATAGCTCATCATACAAAGCACCTGAAGGTTATTATAGTTGCTCTGATGTCACAGGTCCTGGCTCTGGGAATTTCTGTTTTCTGTGGCCAGGAGAGAAGAGTGAAGTCTGAACTGTGTTGATGTGAAAGAAAAGGGCAGCTTTGTGGCCCTAACAAGCATTTTTACTGTATTTGATGTGAAGTGCATGGTCCTTTTATTCTCTTAATCTGATTGTCCATGCATCTTTTCGACCTATGACTCACTATTCTTTATTTCTGATAATTCCAACACTTACTTAGAATGTTTACTACAACGTTTTAAAATAGTCTGTTGGCCAGCCTCAGTTGATCACACCTGTAATCCTAGCACTCTTGGAGGCCAAGTTGAGTTCTTTGAGCTCAGGAGTTGGAGAGCAGTTTGAAGAAGTGTGAGACCCCTGTCTCTACTAAAAATAGAAAAACTAGCTGGGTGTCACGGTGAGCACCTGTAGTTCCAGCTACTTGGGAGGCTGAAGCAAGAGGATCGCTTGAGCCTAAGAGTTGGAGGTTGCCATGAACTATGATGCCACCGCAGTCTACAAGGGCAAATAAGTGAGGCTCTGTCTCCATAAAAAAGGCCACAAAAATTCTAACCATTAAGATTATATATAAGATCATACAACAATAGAGTTACACTACTACCTCTGTCCATAGGCAAGTAGCGTGACTCTTTATTACCAAAACATAAAGGGGAGAAATGCACTAAGGGAAAAGCAGACTCTAATTGATAGTCAGTGCTCTCAAATGGCTTGTTCTTTTATTTCCTTTCACACGCACCTGTATAATGCTTCCTATGTGCCAGGCACTGTGCTAAAAAGAACTCAGGCTAATATACTGATGTTGGATTATTTCATTATACATAGGATAATTATTAACCCTCTGTAGCAATAGTTCTCACACATTTTGGACTTAGAACACTTTACACTCCAAAAGTTACTGAGGACCCTAAAGAGGTTTTTGTTTACATTAACCTGAAGAGTTTATACTCTGAAGGGATACATTGGTATCATTTTCTGTCTATTGATATTTACCATATTAAGGCTCGGCGCCTGTGGCTCATTCGGCTAAGGCGCCAGCCACGTACACCTAAGGTGGCGGGTTAGAATCCCCAGCCCGGGCCCGCCAAACAACAATGATGGCTGCAACCAAAAAAATGGCCGGGCGTTGTGGCGGGCGCCTGTGGTCCCAGCTACTTGGGAGGTGGAGGCAGGAGACTCGCTTGAGCCCAGGAGTTGGAGGTTGCTGTGAGCT
>CAUYQV010070239.1:0-21247 GCA_963574575.1 Galagoides demidoff
CAGCAACCTCCAGCTCTTGGGCTCAGGTGATTCTCTTGCCTCAACCTCCTGAGTAGCTGGGACTGTAGCTGCCTGCCCGCCTATTAACGTTAGGCATCTTTTTTTTGTTTTTTTTTGTTTGAAGAGACTCACTTTATTGCCCTTGGTAAACTGCTGTGGCGTCATAGCTCTCAGCAACCTCCAACTCCTGGGCTTAGGCGATTCTCTTGCCTCAGCTTCCCAAGTAGCTGGGTCTACAGGCACCCACCACAACACCCAGCTATTTTTTTGTTGCATCGTGGCTGAGGCTAGGTTTGAACCTGCCACCCTCAGTATATGGGGCCTGCGCCCTACTCACTGAGCCACAGGCACTGCCCTAACATTAGGCATGTTAAGAGGAGTTAAAGTGGGCTTGGCGTGTACAGCTCAGTGAGTAGGGTGTCAGCCACATACACCAAGGATAGTGGGTTCAAACCTGGCCCTGGCCTGCTAAACAGCAATGACAAGTGCAACCAAAAAATATCTGGGTGTTGTGCTGGGTGCCTGTAGTCCCAGCTACTAGGGAAGCTAAGGCAAATGAATCACTTAAGGCCAAGAGTTGGAGGTTACTGTGAGCGATGACACAACGGCACTTTACTGAGGACGACCTAGTTAAGACTGTGTCTCAAAAGCATTTAGGTGTCAGCCTCTGGAGATGGGAGAGGCACAACAGACTGGAACAGACTCTCATAAAGTGTTGTAACCTGCATCCCATGTCATCTTCATGCACAGGGCAGTGATGTACGTTTGTAGTGAATCTTCTTGAGTACCATACAGGATCATACGTGCATGTGGATTTGACAAATGAGGAGTGAACTTGATTAAGCCAGGCACGGTGGCATGGCCTGTCGTCCCAGCTAGGCAGGCCCCGGAGTCCAGCCTGGGCAGCATTCTGAGATCCCATCTCTAAAACAAAACAAAGCCTGTCATGTATTAGACTGGTTTCCAGCTGCATAAGAACAGCTGCAGCTGGTGGTGCTAGAGGGGGAGTGGATGGCAGCCTCGCTTCCTCATGCTCCCCCACCCCAGTGAGATTTTATTGGAGAACATATTGAAATACAGTATGGTTCTGTGCATACTTGAGAATGCTTGCTGTTGAGATGTGTGGTGATTCGGTAAATACTGTGACTCCCTTTCAGTGTGTATTTGGTGACTTCAAGTATTCTCCCTTCCTGCCTTCCTGACTAGAGAGCAGAAGTGGGCTTGGTGCCTGTAGCTCAAGTGGCTAAGGTGCCAGCCACATACACCAGAGCTGGCAGGTTCAAATCCAGCCCCGGTCTGCCAAACAACTATGACAACTACAACCAAAAAATAGCTGGGCGTTGTGGTGGGCACCTGTAGTCCCGCTACTTGGAGGCTGAGGCAAGCGAATCCCTTAAGCCCAGGAGTTGGCGGTTGCTGTGATGCCATGACAATCTACTCAGGGTGACAGCTTGAGGCTCTGTCTCAAAAAAAAAAAAAAGGCTAGGTGCCTGTAGCTCAAGTGGCTATGGCACCAGCCACATACACCAGAGCTGGCAGGTTTGAATCCAGCCCAGGCCTGCCAGACAATGACAGCTACAACCAAAAATGTAGCAGGGCATTGTGTCCCATTTACTTGGGAGGCTGAGGCAAGAGAATCGCTTAAGCCCAGGAGTTGGAGGTTGCTGTTATGCCACAGGGCAGGGCTAAAGGCCCGTGCGCAAAAAAAAAAAAAAAAAAGGAAGTGGTTGAGGTCATTGTCGCTGACCCATGGCACTGGCTGCCCACCTCACAGCTGATCCTCATGTTGTGTGTGAGGTCATCTTACCAGCCTGGGCCCTGACGGCTCCTGCGGGTAATCTGATTCCCTTTCCCCACTGCAGAGTGATGTCCGGTGCTGTGCTCCTAGGCCTGCAGTTGCTGCTGGAACAGTCACTGAGCAGGAAGGTGGCCCAGTCCTTCGTAGGTTTTCTCTCTCTTTTTTTAAGTATCAGCATATTACAGGGTACAAGTGTTTTGCTTTTAGAATTGTTTTTGTAATGTTTTGAGCTGTAAGTGTGCCCTACACTGGGACATTGTACGTGGTACTCACCACGTGTGTGTGTGTGTGTGTGTGGGGGGGGGGGGGTACATCACCTCCCTCCTGTGTGTGGAATTCCAGGAAGCCTGTCAGGTTTAGTGACCTTGGGGCAGATGTTCTGGGCCCCAGGGTGAGAGTAGGAAGAGTCCTGTAAACCTCAGGTGATGGTGGCGTCTGTGGCCCACTTTAACTCCTCTTAACATGCCTAATGTCAGGGCGGTGCCTGTGGCTCAGTGAGTAGGGCGCTGGCCCCATATACCGAGGGTGGCAGGTTCAAACCCAGCCCCTGCCAAACTGCAACAAAAAAATAGCTGGGTGTTGTGGTGGGCGCCTGTAGTCCCAGCTACTTGGGAAGCTGAGGCAAGAGAATGGCCTAAGCCCAGGAGTTGGAGGTTGCTGTGAGCTGTGACACTACGGGCACTCTGCTCTGGCATTCTCCTGAAGGCCATAAGGTGAGACTCTGTCTGAAAAAAAAAAAAATTAAAAAAATAAACAGGTGATGGGTAGCCCTGCAAAGTTTAGGGAGCGCCAGCATGCTTAGAGTGTGATGGGCAGGACACTGAAGGCAGTGAGGTGAAGGTGTGAGAGTGGGAGCAGAGACCCCTCCCCCCACCTGTCACCTTTGAGTAGGGACAGGAGGGCCCCTGATGGTATATGGCCCTGGCGCCTGTCCTCCCAGTGTAGGGTGCCTGTTCTGCAGTCAGGCTTTTTTCTTTTTGGACACAGAGTCTCACTGTGTCACCCTCAGTAAAGTGCTGTGGCGTCGCAGCTCATAGCAACCTCAAACAATTGGGCTTAAGTGATTCTCTTGCCTCAGTCTCCCAAGTAGCTGGGACTCCATGCACCTACCACAATACCCGGCTATTTTGTTGTTGTTGTCGTTGTTTGGCAGGCCCAGTCCGGATTCAAATTTGCCACTCTGGTGTATGTGGCTGGTGCCCTAGCTGCTGAGCTATGGGCACTGAGACAGAGCCTCAAGCTGTCGCCCTTGGTAGAGTGCTGTAGCATCACAGTTTACAGCAACCTCCAACTCCTGGGCTTAAGTGAGTCTCCTGCTTCCACCTCCCAAGTAGCTGGGATTACAGGCGCCTGCCACAACACCTGGCTATTTTTTGGTTGTAGCCATCATTGTTTGGCAGGCCAGGCTGGATTTGAACACGCCAGCTCAGGTGTATGTGGCTGGCACCTTAGCCAGTTGAGCCACAGACGCCAAGCCAGGCCTTTTGTTTTTGAATTAGACTAATTTGTAACTCTTGGAAAACACAGTGCTCCAACTAGACCTAGGATATAAGTAGAAATTATGTTTATAGCCCAAAATAACTGTATGGGAAGTTTAAAGTGAAGATATTCATTAGAGCAAAAAGTACATCCATGTGCCCACGGAGCAGTGGAGAACGCGGGTGAGTCTGTCCAGGCTTGCAATGTGGGCGTGCTACAGCTGTGTTCTTCATTCGTTTGTCCCCCCACTTTCTCTAAGTGTTATTTTCTACCTAATGAATATGCAAGCGAAACCATTTTCCAAGTTGGTTGTAGGGAATGTCTTATTAGTTGTAGTTCCCAGTACTGCAGTTAGGAGGGAGATGAGAGAAAGCCTGTGTCTGCTGTGCTCAGCCTCTGGGTTTGTTCCAACTGCTCCCCTTCCTCAGAGTTGATGTAGTTTTAAGCTTTGAAACTCTAGAGTGAAATAATTTCTTTTTGTTCAACATACCCATGATGCTTATTAGATTTTATAGTTCTTTGTTTCTCTCTCTCTTTCGTTTGACAGTGTCTCATTCTGTGGCCCTGGGTAGAGTGTCCTGGTGTCATAGCTCACAGCAACCTCAGTCTCCTGGGTAGCTGGGACTAACCTCGGCCTTAGAGTGCTGGGATTATAGCATGAGCTGCTGTGCCTTTCCTTCTGTGTACTTGGGGACTAATTACTTGAGGCCACAAGTAATGCCCTTCGGTGCCTTCATTCATGAAAGGCACCAGCTCCTAGTTTATGTCTGTGGCTCTCAGTGCTGCTGTGGGATTGGCTCTGAGGAGCCAATTTGCTTTGCTCCTTTGCTCCTGCTGTATGAGCTTAAACACATCTGATTTGAGTTACTTTCTCTTCTCTGTTGTATGCTGTGACTGTTTAGATTTTTGGTAATATTAAGGGCCCCTTAATCCATTGGCTTTAGTATTCCTGAGAGAATAGGAGAATCAAAAGTTTTTGAACCTGGGCAGCGGCGGTGCCTGTGGCTCAAGGAGTAGGGTGCTGGTCCCATATACCAAAGGTGGTAGGTTCAAACCCGGCCCAGTCCAAAAACTGCAAAAAAAAAAAAAAAGTTTATAACTCTTAACATATGTCTAGGACATTGAAATGAAAAAGTTAAATCCTAACACAGACACGAGTCTATTTTAAGTGATGTTTGCATCTCAGGATACAAAGTTGAGTTGAGGTGTGAAGTTGATATTAGGGTTCTCCAGAGAAAGAGAACCACTAGAGGAGGGGACATGGAGGGGACATGTGTGTACTCTGGGGAATAGATTGGTGTGACTAAGGCAGCTGGCACAAGAGTGCAGGGCCAGCGCCCCAGCCCCACCTTGCAGCGTCAGCCTTCCGCTGGTGAGTGACACCCACCGTGAGCGGCATGGCAGTCTAATTTCCACATCCAGGAGCTCCCAGAGTGACATCGGACTGCACATTTGGGTACCCTGTGCCAACTCCTCACCCATTGTATCTCCTTGACCTAGATTTAATTTCGAAACGAAGATAACAAACAACAGCCTCGTAGTTCTGCCTGACATGATACAAGTGTCTTCATACAACTGGGAAATGTATACTCCCCTTCCTCTGTGGAGGTCAAGAGGGAAGAAAGCTGTTTGTTTATACATACATATTTGTGACAGACATTCAAGACCAGAGGATGAGGAAGTATGGTGGGTTCCCTTACCTTTGGGTCTTGCGGCTGGGGCTCTCTGGTAACTGCCTCCCTTACATCAGCCTTCTGTGTCCTTTTGCTAAACGAGCTTTTAAGTTCCTACAGCAGCAGCAAAGGAGCTGGTCCTGCTGCTTGCCACCTTGGGATGGTTGCAAATTTAATTACCACAAGGCATTTTCCCAGTGTGAGCAACATAGCGAGAACCTGTCTCTACAAAAGCCCAATGGTATATTAAAAAAAACACATTGTACCCCACAAATGCATAAATGTATTCTTGATCTATGTGTATCTGACTTAATAAAAGGAAAAAAAAAGAATATAGGCTCTGACAACAAAAGATAGAAATTAAATGGCCACAGTGTCCCCAGCCCTACTGGTCTGTAGTCCCAGCACTTTGGGAGGCTGACACTGGGGGTTGCTGGAGTTCGAGGCTGTGGTGAGCTGTGGTGATGCCGCTGCACAGCCTGTGAGCAAGACGCAGTCTCAACAACAACAAGACAAGTTTTAAATTTGTTTATAAAGTAAAATATTTTTGGTGCTTTGTAAGTATAGAAGTAACACCAAGTGCATAGTAGGCTTAAAAATCTGGAAATGGAAATGTGGTGAAAGGCACCACCTCCTCTTCCCTTTGCTCTGGCCTCCCCCCAGTTGAAGCTCAGCAGTGAGCATGGCCAGCGTGTTACACTGTGAGCGGGCAGCGTGGTCAGCTGTTACAGGGCCAGCTTCTCAGCAGCTTGTGCACCACGGTCTTGGCCTGTGTGTTCACCTGCACCAGAGTCAAGAATGCTTGAGATTAGTGAAGGACCTAAGCTGAGTTCCCTGAAGTAGGATTGCCAGGTCAAAAGGCTTTTTTTTTCTTTGAGACAGCCTCAAGCTGTCCCCCTGGATAGAGTGCGGTGGCATCACAATTCACAGCAACCTCCAACTCCTGGGCTCAAGCCAGCCTCCTGCCTCCGCCTCCCAAGTAGCTGGGACCACAGGCGCCCGCCACAACGCCAGCTATTTTTTGGTTGCAGCCATTATTGTTATTTGGTGTCCCAGGCTGAATATGAACCCGCCACCTTAGGTGTATGTGGCTGGCACCGTAGCCACTTGAGCTGTAGGCGCTGAGTCAGAAAGGCTTTTTTGTTTATCTTTTTTCTTTCTTTTGTTTCTTTTTTTTTGGGAGACAGTTTCGCTATGTGGCCCATGGTAGAGTGCTGTAGTGTCACAGCTCACAGTAATGTCCAGCTCTTGGGCCGAAGAGATTCTTTTTTTTTTGAGACGGAGCTTCAAGCTATCCCCCTGGGTAGAGTGCTATGGCATCACAGCTCATAGCAACCTCCAACTCCTGGGCTCAAACGAGTCTCCTGCCTCCGCTGCAGACCACAGGCGCCCGCCACAACGCCCGGCCATTTTTTGGTTGCAGCCGTTGTTGTTTGGCGGGCCCGGGCTGAGGATTCTGACTGGCCACCTTAGGTGTATGTGGCTGGCGCCTTAGCCGATTGAGCCACAGGCGCCGAGCCCTAAGAGATTCTTTTTCCTCAGCCTCCCAGGTAGCTGGGACTACAGGTGCCTGCCACAATGCCTCACTATTTTTTGTTGCAATTCTCATTGTTTTTGCTGGCCTAGGCCGTGTTTGAACCCGACAGCCTCCGTGCATGTGGCTGGCACCATAACACTGTGCTGTGGACAGCTAGCCATCAAATTGCTTTTCAAAAGGGCAAAAACCAGTTAACACCTTGCTGTGTACAACATGGTTACTATTAACTATGCTGATTGATTGGTTGGTTGGTTGGTTGAGATAGTGTCTGAGTAGAGTACTGTGGTGTCACACCTCACAGCAACCTCAGACTCTTGGGCTCAAGTGATTTTTTTTTTTGCCTAAGCCTCCTGATGTGTAGTTGGGACTATAGGTGCAGGCCACAATACCTGGCTGTCTTCAGGGATGGGGGTCCTGTTCTTGTTCACGGTCTCGAACTCTTGAGCTCAGGCAGTCCAGCTGTCTCTGGGATTACAGGTGGGAGCCACCAACCTAGTTTTTCTATTTTTGTTTATTTACTTTTTTTGAGACAGAGCCTCAAGCTGTCCCCCTGGGTAGAGTGCCATGGCATCACAACTCACAGCAACCTCCAACTCCTGGGCTCAAGCGAGTCTCCTGCTTCCGCCTCCCAAGTAGCTGGGACCACAGGTGCCTGTCACAACGCCCTCCATTTTTTCTTTTTTGGTTGCAGCCATCATTGCTGTTTGGCGGGCCCGGGCTAGGGATTCGAACCCACCACCCTAGGTGTACGTGGCTGGCGCCTTAGCCACTTGAGCCACAGGCACCGAGCCATATTAAATTATTTTTAAGTTTATTATAACTTTGGTTTTTATAAAATAAAAACTAACATATATTGCACATTTCCAATGTGTCAGGTACTGTATTCACTACTTTTACAAGGATCCTCTCATTCACTGTTCCAATACACTCAGAAAAATTTGAATCCTACTAGAGAGGTTAAGCCACATGTCCCAGACCACACCACTAAGTATCAGACTAGATCTAAACCCAAGCATTGGGAGTCTGTCTCTTTTAAGCATTAGGCCACACAAAATTCACAAACTTCTCATTAAAATAACCAAGTACAGGACCAAACAATTAATCATGTATTTCTCCAGTTGAATGTAAGGTGTCTTCAATTCATGACAATGCACTGGCATATTCAGTAAATAATTTCTAAGAATACGGCAGCTAACAGGCACTGACAAAGAAATAAGAAAAAAAGGAAAAGAAAAGACATGTTTATGTAAGGGATCATGTAAAAGAACAAAGTGATACCCAAAAAGGAAATGGCTTGCATGTTCTTATGATGTTTATATTTACTGCTTAGAAAGTGAATTGTGGCTTGTTTTTTACCTGTCTTATTTTTATACACATGATATGTAAATATCCTTTTTTTGTAAAGCTTCAGATGATATAATTGCTAACCCATTCTGCAGTCTGTTTCTTTTTCACTTAACCTGATAAATAAACATTTCCCATGTCATGACATAGCATTAGCTGTTTGAATGTAACTTTAATGGTTGCGATCCAGCATATGGTTGAGCCATAAGATACATTTACTAGCCTCCAATTGTTTAATGTTTATGCTGTTAACTTTTTTTTTATTATAAAACAATATCTTTAATGGACCTTAGGAAAGTCCGAGGGCAGAAATAAAGTAATTCAACTTTTTCAATTATTCGAGACAAGAGAATGAAAGTATATTCAAGCAAAATTGTTCTCTGATACTTAAGATCCAAAACTCCACTTCAAAATAGGATTTTGAAGTTTAACCAGTGTCCTCTATACTTTTAGACTCATATGAGATGACAATTTCATTTTTTTCTTTAAATCGCTTCCCTGCTCAGTGTATTATTTTCTTCACTTATTCTTTGTATTTGTTCATCTTGTATAAAAGTCACCTTTGACACCATAAATAGCCACTTAGAGAATCTCTAAATTTCTGGGAAGAAAAGCAACTCTTAGGATTTCTTGTTATTTTACTGTCTTTTGTTTTCCAGTTAACACAGGAAGATTCGTACAGCCCCAGTCTGTGTCCACAGACTTTAATCATTGTCACTGAAGAGATTTTTAAACTTTGGTTTAGAAAGTCCAAGCACTTCCAGCGGCGGCCCAATACTTTTAAAGTGATGGGCTGATACTGCCTTTTCTTTCCCTTGGCAGAGGGAACTAGTTCCATGGCTTAATTTTTCATGCTTTTATGAGTTTTAAAATAAATAAATAAATAAATTATCCAAAGGCAATAAATTATTCATCATGTTGCTTCATCTTAAATCCCTGTTTAATTCGTCCCATCATTTCCACATACACTTTTTCCTACTTCATAATACTTCAGATACCAGTTAATAAATATGTGTGCTTTTGTGTTGATAGCTGGGTTTAATCGTGTGAATATGTTTATCAAATCCAAGGGACTAATTAATATAAGCTTTCCACTGCATTGAGAAATGTTTTGCTGAGAATTAAATATTAAAAATGCAAAAGATCTCTCTCTCTGTAAAATGTAAACTGATTTATTCTCACAAGAAAAGATAGTACAAGCTGAAAGAAAATTGGAAAAAAAGGAAAATGCATTCTAACTGTCTTACTTGAATCTGTTTGGGTTTTCCTTATTAATAAAGAGTTGGAAGAAAAGACAAGTAGCGTGCACAAAAACGACAAGAAACCAAAAATCATATGTGATATACAAATGCTTTGGAATTCCACTTATTACCTTCTAGAGTTAGTTGTTATAGCTATAATCAGTTGGGTAAAGAAGTCGTAACCAATATTTGAATACTAAGTATAACATCTCATGTATGAAAATGCATTTTTCGTGGATCAGTTAATCCAGAATATTTGCCTCAAGATGTTTACCAGTGTAAACACACAACTTGCAATTGGGACAAATATTAGCATTATAATCTATTAAATGCTGTCTGTGGTTTAAAGGATGCAATTTGACTAATCAAGATCATGTATAAAAGTAGTCACAAATATTTGATAATATTGGACCAGTTTTAAAATACCTATGTGGACTTTGTCTGACTACTGATACCAGGAAAGGTCTCAGAGAAATTTTTCCAGTGGTTTTTAAGTTATATTTCCTGGATCCCTGGGAAACTTCCATGAGGTGGCCTGATCAACAAGGGGAAGGGGAGAGAAGCAGGCCTCCCACAACCTTTTGACCAAAGTTGTTTAGCTTTTATCTGTCTTAGATAGCAGATGTGTCTTAGAAATTGGGAGGGAAACACAAAATTTGATTTTATAATGGAAAGGAGAAAATAAAATTATTTTGTCCCACTCCTTCCTTTTTCAGTTGGGAAAACTAAGTACCAGATAGATTAAGAGTTTACACACTACTGCAATTTTCTGTCAGTAAAATCAGATGTACTCCCCAAATATTTTACCTAGCCTAGCACTAATTTTAAAAAAAAAAATACCACTTATACACTCTCCAAAGTCCACTTGGGATTCAAAGTTTCCAGAAGTTTGGTTATTTTTGGCCAACTTTCTTTTTATAATTTGCTGGCTGCAACAGGAAAGTAAACTGTATAAGTAAAAATTTTATTTCAATGATCCAACTATCCTTTACTGTGTTCCAGGGATCTCTACTACATCTATGACTTACATAACTTATTAAGCCTTCCTGACTTTAATTTCTAAATGAAAATAACAGAATACCAACAAATTAAGGCAACAATAAGCTGCTATTTCATCAGACCAACAAAGATGAAAAGGTCTGACCATATCAAATGTTGTTGAGACAATAGGAAGATAAGAATAGTCAGGCACTGCTTATGGAAGGGTAATTTGAATTAACCTTTTAAAAATAGTTTGGTAAAATATAGTAAAGTTGAAAACATGTATCTCATAAGCCAGAGATATCAACCCTAGATATAAGCACCTATATATCCTAGAGAAGACATATACACATATAAGGACATCCACTGCAGCAGTTTCTTTTTTTTTTTTTTTTTAATAATTTCCTTTTTTTTTTTTTTTTTTTTGCAGTTTTTGGCCACGGCTTGGTTTTGAACTCACCACCTCCAGCATATGGGGCTAGTGCCCTACTTGTTTGAGCCACAGGCACTGCCCTGTAGCAGTTTCTTAAAGTAGAAAATCAGTCCCCACTCACAGGGGACTAGAAAGCTAGCCTTCTTCCATTCAGATGTTTTCTACCCTGCTTCTCCCCCACCTAGAGGAACTGGGAAAGATGTTAAAGCTAAGAGTTGGTGAGCAACTCCCTCTCCACAGCAGGTGTGTGCTACAGGATGAGCACCCATGCCTTTCCCTTGGGGAAACTTCAGTGGACCTGGAGTGCTCAATTTGGGAGCTCTCTCCCCACTGGCATTTTGCAGAGTTACACCCCAATGAGTCAGACAAGCAGGCTGTACCCCATGTCCTCCAGATTCAAGCAAGTTGCTCAGGGACACAAGGGGAGAGGGCTTAGAGCTGGACTCAGATGGCAAACAAGCCCATATGGACAAAATTAAAATGTGGTGATCTAAGAGAGTATGGATCCCTCACACACAGGAAAAACATTTTCAATTAGAGTGGATCCAATTTGGAATGCCAATACAATCAGGAGGTTCAGTTAGGAGGAAGAGCTCACCTCTGGGAGTCATAGTAAATAGGCCCAGTGCCACTATGTGCTCAGACTAATCTCTCCTCCATACATTCCAACTGGAAAAATGATTTGTACCTAGAAGTTGGCAAGTCGCCACCTCTCTCAACCAGAGTGTACTCTAGGCTGAAGCCTCCACAGAAAGTCAGGTCAATGCCTCTTCCCTTAAAGACTTGTAGTGGATTCAGGATGCCCAATTTGGGACTCCTTGCCACCAGCATATCACATATATGCACACTAGGAGCTCAGACATGCAGACCAGGGAGAGGTTTGAAAGCTGAATAGCGGCTCGGTGCCTGTGGCTCAGTTGGCTAAGGCGCCAGCCACATACACCTAAGGTGGCGGGTTTGAATCCCCAGCCCGGGCCCGCCAAACAACAATGATGGCTGCAACCAAAAAATGGCCGGGGGTTGTGGCGGGCGCCTGTGGTCCCAGCTACTTGGGAGGCGGAGGCAGGAAACTCGCTTGAGCCCAGGAGTTGGAGGTTGCTATGAGCTGTGATGCCATGGCACTCTACCCAGGGGGATAGGTTGAGGCTCTGTCTCAAAAAAAAAAAAAACCCTAAGAGTTTGAGGTTATGTAGAATATAAATGTCTTAACACAATAACTAAGACAATGCCATGAAGGCTATGTTAACCAGTTTGATGAAAATATTTCAAATTGTATATAAAACCAGCACATTATACCCCATGACTGCATTAATGTGCACAGCTATGATTTAATAATAAAAAGATACAGTTATCCAAAGGATTTCATTCGTGTAGTTTCCCACTTTCTTCTTCTACAATTTTCTGATGCCAGGCTTTCTTCCCAGAATATGGTGTTATTTTCTGCTGTTTTCTGTTTCTTGGCAGCATTGATACTTCGCCTGGAAGGAAATATCCAAGAATCCCTAGAACTCTTTCAGACATGTGCAGTTCTCAGTCCTCAGTGTGCTGATAACCTCAAGCAGGTGGCCAGATCTTTGTGAGTACTATCCGCTTGGAGGCTATAGGGCACTCACAGAGAATGATGTAAAATGCATTGTCAGGCCCAGCCTGCTGCTGGCAGCTTGACCGGCCTGGTATATAAGGCAAAAATGGTTTAATAGGTATAAAGGCATTTGTTTTGAAGAGCGTAGCTTAATTTTTAAATTTGAGAAAATGATATAACTAGGAACTAAGTATTTAAAACACTGTACATTCTAATTTGATGGGAGAACACTGATAATGTTTACCATGTGAATAATGGCATCTTGTGCCCTAAGTCCTCCAATCATATTAGCAACCCATGGAATTTTTCTCGTCTACTCTTCCGTATTTCACATAATATTTGACACACGTAGGCAGTAAGTACAGATAGTTCCCTGGTTATGATGGTTTGACTTACATGATTTTTCAACTTTATAGTGGTACAAAATTGATATCCATTCAGTAGAAACTTACTTTGAATACCCATGCAGCCATACTGTTTTTAATTTTCAGTTCAATATTCAGTTACCCGAGATAGTCAACACTTTATTATAAAAAGACTTGTTAGATGATTTTCTTCAACCTAAGGTAATGTTAAGTGTTTTGAGTACATTTATTTAGCTAGGCTAAGCTGTGATGTTCAGTAGGTTAAATGTATTAAATATACTTTTGACTTTTTTCTTTTTTGTTTAAATTTTTAAAAAATTAGAATATTATGGGGTACAAATATTTTGATTTGCTTTTGAAATTACGTGTGCCCCAATATTCTTAACTTACTACAAGTTTATCAGGACATAACTGTCATAAATTGATGAGCATTTGTATTTGTTAAGTGAATGTCCTGAGGGTTCCTAGATGGAAGCAATCTCTGAAGTCTTAATAAGCTATCAGGTATACCCTCTTTCCAGTACTCTATTTGATGAAGTATCCATCTCCAGTTTCTTACCTACTTTGTCATTCATACCTACATTGGGGTTTTTTGGTTTTTTTTTTGCAGTTTTTGGCCAGGGGAACCCACCACCTCCAGTATATGGGGACGGTGCCCTACTTCTTGAGTCACAGGCGCCGCCCACCTGCATTGTTTTTGCAAGAGCCTGGTTTTCCTGTTTCTCCCCAAACTCATGCTCTAATAATATTAAGGAAAGAGTCTTAGGCTTGAAAGGAAAGGACATGTACCTAGTGGATGATGCTAAACAATTGCAGCTATTGCTTAATATGGGATATCACTTGTCTTGTTTCTCTTTTGGTCTACATTTACAGTACATTGTAGGAAAAAAAATTACAGAAAACATTCACTGGACCAAGTGTGATGGCTCACACCTGTAATCCTAGCACTCTGGGAAGCTGAGGTGGGTAGATCACTTGAGCTCAGGAGTTTGAGACCAGCCTGAGCAAGAGTGAGATCCCGTCTCTAAAAAAATAGCCAGGCTTTGTGGCAGGTTCCTGTAGTCCTAGCTACTTGGGAGGCTGAGGCAAGAGGATAGCTTGAGCCTAAGAGTTTGAGGTTGCTGTGAGCTGTGACTCCACAGCACTCTACTGAGGGCAAGAAGATGAGACTGCCTCAAAAAAAAAAAAAATCTTCCACTAAGATTGGTGTAGAGGCTTACCATTCATCACATAGGGGTTAAGGCGCCAGCCACATATACATAGGGGTTCGAGCCTGACCTGGGCCAGCTAAGCAACAAAGACACCAAGGCAACAAAAAATAGCTGGGTGTTGTGGTGGGCACCTATAGTCCCAGCTACTTGGGAGGCTGAGGCAAGAGAATCACTTAAGCCCAGAGTTTGAAGTTGCTGTGATCTGTGATGCCACGGCACTATACCCAGGGTGAGACTCTAGGTAGAGTGAGACTCTGTCTCAAAGAAAAAAAGAAAGATTGGTGTAGAATGAGACCAAGGCCCTGAGAACAGCTACCAGTGCAGTCCCTACAAAGAAAACCTCTGCTATTGTGTACAGCAGCCTCACTGGCCAAACCATTATAGTCAGCTCATAGGCAAAAGGCTTCCAGAATTCTCTGCTGGATGAGATGTGAGTAAAATGTGGGACTAGTGGGATTAATCTAAGAATTTTGAGGTAATGATTCTGGAAAATGTATCTTCCACAGATTTCTTTTGGGAAAACATAAAGCTGCTACTGAAGTATATAATGAAGCAGCTAAACTTAACCAGAAAGACTGGGTAAGTGGGAGCTTTCAGTTCTTTCTTCTTAGTAAACATGCACATGGCCCCATTTATCATATAGCTATCATATGTTGTTATTTCTGAATTTTTATATGCCAGAATAAAATATCTTTATTCTAATACTTAATTGATAATTTGTCTACTAAGTACAGGATCAAAACAGTCAGTGTTTCTGATAAGCAGTCTTTTATCAGTCTGATTTTGTCGATGACCCTACTTTACTCTCTAGAAATTTTGGGTATCTTTATCTTTATCATTGAAGTTACAACATGTCAGCAATAGGTGTCTAGTTGAGTAATTCTTTATTTTTTCCTCTCCATTGTCTGTTTGTATCAATTGAAGTTGGTATGTAACTGCAACAGAAAATTTGACTAAACATTGGCTTTGCAAATTAGAAGTTTACCTTTTATTCTCATGACATAAGAAGTCCAGGTAAGTAGTTGCTGGTATTGATTTGGTGGTCCTAGGTTGCCAAGGCTGAGAGTTTTCCCTCATACAAGATGACTGCTGCAGCTCTGACGTGACATCTGCATTGTAGGGAAGGAGAAAGAGAAAGCAATACGGAGAAAAGGACAGAGCCTATATCAGGAAAGCAGAACTTTGCTGGAAGTCCCTAAGACTTCCACTTACTACCCCTTCTATAAGGATGGCTGGAAAATGTAGTTTTTAGTGTGGTCACATTGTGTTTCTAAACAAAACTAGGGTTCTGTTAGGAAACAGAGAGTGGGTATTAGGTAGATAATCAGTAGTATCTGTCATACTGTCTTCCACTCTCTGCCTTTTCTCCATGCCTCTTAACTTGCCTGTTTCATTTTCTACTTCCATCTTCTTGTAATAGCCTCTTCAATATCTCTGATTCTTGAAGTTCTGTTCTGCTTCCCAGAAGTATCCTTTTCTTTCTTCATTTTGGTTCTTCTTTTAATGCTGTTGGTTTTTTCTCAAGTATTCGATAGTTATTGGAGAGACATTCATATCTATGAGTGAGGGCTAGATTTATTAGTACGCAGAGTCAGCATGGGTTTTCTTTGCTGTTCTTATGACACTATTATTTTTGAAGTGTGTTCAGTTTTTCAGTCAATTTCTTCTAGAGGTCTAAAGATTGAGTTGATTTAAGTCCTTATGCTGTGCAGTATTTTATAGCCAACAGTCAGAGTGAAGCTACAGATAAAGAAAAATTCATATACTTTTCCAATCAGTTATTTTTTCAACAAATAAAGGTCTGCTATATACCAGACACTGGGCCAGGGGTAGGCTGTGCCTTGGAGGCAAAGGTGGACTGGTGGATATAATCAAATAGGAAATACAGGAAGGAAAATGAGCAAATGTGGGAAGAAGGTGATGATGACAAATGAGAATTGAATCCTGTCTTTCAGAGGATTTTAGACATAAGTTTTAGGTTCTGGTTATGTAAATAGAGATGTGTCTAGTGTGTAGTTAGATCTAGAAATCTCAAGTGGAAGTGTTCTGAGTTAGAGATGTACATTTTGGAGTCAACAGCATAAAGGTGGTAATTGATACTGTGACATTGGATGAAATCACCTTGCAGTGAGCTGAGGATGGAACCCTGGGAAAAGCAGTTACAAAGAGCTGAGCAGAAGAAAAGAACCCATAGAGGGACATAGGAGAGCTCAGGGTCACGGGGAGAAATCTGTTGATCTATCCAGTTGGTCAAAAGAGCGCATTTAGTATCATTGACTCACTTGGGATAACCATTGCATTGGCACTACCAGAAGGGTCATTCCTGAGACAGCTAGCACTCCACCCTATATAACTTGTTAAATTCTCGTAGAAAATCTTGTAACCTTACTTTCTTGGACTTATCAGGGTATTCCATAGTCTGGCTACAATAGGGAAATAATAATTCCTCCCACCATTACCTTTTTTTTTGGAGAAAGAGTCTCACTTTGTTACCCTCAGTAGAGTACCCTGGCGTTATAGCTCACAGCAACCTCAGACTCTTGCATTTGTGCATTCCTCTTGCCTCAGCCTCCTAGGTAGCTGGGACTACAGGCACCTGCCACAACACCTGGCTATTTTTAGAGATGGGGGTCTTGCTTTGCTCAGGCTGGTCTCAAACTCCTGAGCTCAAGCAATCTACCTGTCTTGGCCTCCCAGAATGCTGGGATTATAGACATGAGCCACTGTGCCTGGCCATTCCTACCACTATTTTATTTGACTTTTGGAATAGCTCTGTTAAAAAGGGAGAATTTCCCACATTGACAAGTGAGGAAGCTGAGGCTTTGGAAGATGGAATAACTTGCTGAAGGCACACAGTAAAACAGTGACAGAATCAGAGATGGAAATCAGGCACAAAATCTAGGATTTACTCGCTTATGGCCTGTGATCTTTCCACTATACCAAGTGACTTTGCAGGATAGCTGCTGGATTCCCTCACCTCATGAAAGTTAGAATTTGTCTTTTTTTTTTTTTTCTGAGACAGGGCCTCAAGCTGTCACCCTGGGTAGAGTACCATGGCATCACAGCTCACAGCAAACTCCCAACTCCTGGGCTCAAGCGAGTTTCCTGCCTCAGCCTCCCAAGTAACTGGGACCACAGGCGCCCGCCACAATGCCTGGCTATTTTTTTGGTTGCAGCCATCATTGTTGTTTGGTGGGCCCCATCTGGATTCGAACCCACCACCTTAGGTGTATGTGGCTGGCACCTTAGCTGCTTGAGCCACAGGTGCTGAGCCAGAATTTGTCTTTGATACAAATCAGAGGACACCTCTTTTCTCCTTTGTTTTAAGGCATATTTCTGCCTTCTCAAATAATATCTATGCCAAATGATTTTAAAAGGTTAGTAGTTAGTTAGCTTTCAGGACATTTAAAGAACCAAAAATGCTGCATTTCTCCCCTATCTGCATGTGTACATTCTTAGAGCTTGACAAAGTGGGAAGTACACAAGTTTTGGAGGAAGCCTGAGTTTAGCTCCCAATGCTTTGTAATGTGGATTTGAATTGTGAGTTAAGAAAAAAAAATTTAATGTAAGACGTTTGTGAGGTAATTGGAATTTTGAAAGCAATTTTTTTCAAGCATGATATTGTAGGGAGGTTAAAAAAAGACCTCATCCTTTAGAAATACATACTGAAATATTTGTGGATGAAATGTGCTATCTTGTAGTGACTTACAAAAGTAATAGAAGTAGGCTCCGTGCCCATAGCATAGTGTTTACAATGCTAGCCACATACAGCGAGGCTGGCGGGTTCAAATCCAGCCCAGGCCAGCTAAACAACAGTGACAACTGCAACAAGAAAATAGCCAGGCATTGTGGCTGGCGCCTATAATCCTACCTATTGGGAGGCTAAGGCAAGAGAATTGCTTAAGCCCAAGAGTCTGAGGTTGCTGTGAGCTATGATGCTACAGCACTCTACCAAGGGTGACATAGTGAGAGACTGTCTCAAAAAAAAAAAAGTAGTAGAAGTAGATGGGATATGGATTGGACAGTTATTGGGGCAGTATGATGAGTACATGGTGATTCTGTCTACATTTGTATGTATTATATGGTTAAAATTCTCCTTAGGATATAAAACTAAAGAAAAAGAAAAAATCCCAGTAACTGTGTTGTACATATGCTGGGAAAAGTAAAGTAACACATATAAAAACATCTGGTATAGGCTCGGCGCCTGTGGCTCAATCGGCTAAGGCGCCAGCCACGTACACCTAAGGTGGTGGATTTGAATCCCCAGCCTGGGCCCGCCAAACAACAATGATGGCTGCAACCAAAAAATGGCCGGGTGTTGTGGCGGGCACCTGTGGTCCCAGCTACTTGGGAGGTGGAGGCAGAAGACTCACTTGAGCCCAGGAGTTGGAGGTTGCTGTGAGCTGTGATGCCATGGCACTCTACCCAGGGGGATAGCTTGAAGCTCCGTCTCAAAAAAAAAAAAAATCTGGTATAAAGCCCGATATATGTGATGTATAGATAGGGGCTCAATAATGCTTTTGTTGTTATTTTAGGAGACTTGGGAGAATATTATAACATTTATCTCTGAGTCTGGGGATCCAAGTTTTTGTGGGCAGGGACACATTCCCATTACTAACAGGACGGTCTTTACCATGTTTCCCAAGAGCAGTTTTCCCCTCTAAAGCTACTTTGAATAAATAAATGAGAGATTTATTATAAAGGAATTTGATAGAATCCATAAAATAGCATCAAGAGATACATACACGTTGGTCTTATGGTGAATTAGAACTGGAAAACTGTCAGCATCCAAAGTAGCTACTCTGCATTTTTTGCTTCATCTTTTCTTTCGGTAGATCAGAGGTTGGCAAACCTGTTTTGTAAAGGCCAGTTAGTAAATATTTTAAGCTTTGCGGTTTCTTACAGACTCAGTTGCAAATACTTAGCTCTGCAGTTCTTGTGGGAAAGAGCCATGTTTTGAAAACAAGTGGTCATGACTGTGTTCCAATAAAACTTTATTTATAAAAAGTGTAGGAAAAAGATTTGGTCTGTAGGCCATGGTTTCTGACCTCTGCTCTGGACTTCTGTAGATGGCAGCCAATTACATACATATATTCCCCCATAGCGGCCTCCAGGTGGCGCTGTCAGGCCTCAAATCCAAATCACCTAATAAATTTAATGTTTGGAACTAGCTAGTTTCATTCCAATCCCAGATTCCAAGGGGAAGGATTTCAGTTGACTCAGGTGTCCCTTTTTCTGTAATCTATCTATCTTGGCTTCTGGGTGGAACTGTGGTGGCTAGTAGTCCTCTCAGCAGGGGCTGTGAGTAGTCTCTTCCAAGAAGAGGACATTAAAGGTGTGGGTGGTAGGCAACTCTTAGAGGAAAAGGATATGGAAATGGACTGGGCATGTACCCCAGGGTATCACATAGACCCAGGAAGATTACATGTTTATTCTGCTTTTCTTTCTTTCTTTTCTTTTTCCTTTGTCTGTCTCACTTTCTTGCTCCAGTAGAGTGCTGTAGCATCATAGCTCACAGCAACCTCAAACTCTTGGACTCAAGTAATTCTCCTGCCTCAGCCTCCTGAGTAGCTGGAACTACAGGGACCCGCCATAACACCATACTAATTTTCAGTAGAGATGGGGTCTCACTCTTGCCCTAGGTGGTGTGGAACTCCTGAGCTCAAGTGATGCACCTGCCTCAGCCTCCCAGAGAGCTAGGATTATAGGCATGAGTCACTGTACCCAGCCTGCTTTTCTTTCTTTTTTTTTTTTTTTTTTGAGATGGAGCCCCAAGGTATCCCCCTGGGTAGAGTGCTATGGCATCACAGCTCACAGCAACCTCCAACTCTTGGGCTCAAGTGAGTCTCCTGCCTCCACCTCCCAAGTAGCTGGGACCACAGGCGCCCACCACAATGCCCGGCCATTTTTTGGTTGCAGCCATCGTTGTTTGGCAGGCCCGGGCTGGGGACTCGAACCCGCCACCCTAGGTATACGTGGCTGGCGCCCCAGCCGATTGAGCCACAGGTGCCGAGCCTTATTTCTTATTAATTAATTTTTTTTTATTGAGGAGCTCATTTTATAGAATTAAATATATTTAACTATGGACTAGTGAAAAGGCTGGCTGTGGTACATATTTTAAAGTTTAAACTTTGCTGAATAATAACAATCTCTAGTTGTCTGTTGTTTTACTCTTAATGCTTTCTGTGGAATTACACTTAAGCTGTTTCCTTTCTTTTGTGTGTAGGAGATCTGCCATAACCTAGGAGTTTGCTATATTTACCTGAAGCAGTTCAACAAGGTAATTTACAGAAGTGGTGATGGATTTCATTGAGGGTACATTTGCTTGCAGTGGTTTGGGGAAGTAAAAATGGAAAGTGTCTTTATACATTTATCCTCATTTTAATTCTCATTTGTCATCCATCTATTTCTTTCTGCTTTTAACAGAAAAATAGAAAATTCTAGAAATATGAGGGAATGACAATCTAATTGCTTTTCTCCTCTCTTCTTTTTCTCTACACCTAGTTTAATTTTTCTTTCTTTCTTTCTTTTTTTTTTTTTTTTTTGAGATAGAGTTTCACTATGTCGCCATTGGTAGAGTGCCATGGCATCACGGCTCACAGCAACCTCAGACTCTTGGGCTTAAGCAATTCTCTTGCCTCAGCCTCCCAAGTAGCTGGGACTACAGGCACCTGCCACAACACCTGGCTATTTTTTTGTTGTAGTTGTCATTGTTGTTTGGCATGCCTGGGCTGGGTTCAAACCCACCAGCCTTGGTGTACCCTAACTGCTGAGCTATAGGCGCCAAAATCCAGTTTAATTTTCTAGCATATAAACCATTTTTAGCATTTAATATTTATAAAATATAAATATTAAAAAGTGAACTGTAAGCCTTAAATGTGTAATCATGACGATGTGAGCTATGTCATGCTCCAACAGCAACTAATTTTAGTTTTTGAGGTCATTAAAAATGAGTTTTGAGGGTGGCGCCTGTGGCTTAGTGTTTAGGGTACCGGCCCCATATACAGAGGGTGGCGGGTTTGAACCTGTCCCTGGCCAAACTGCAAAAAAAAAAAAAATAGCTGGGCATTGTGGTGGGCGCCTCTTGTCCTAGCTACTCGGGAGGCTGAGGCAAGAGAATTCCCTAAGGCTAGGAGTTGGAGGTTGCTGTGAGCTATGACACCACAGCACTCTACTGAGGGAGATAAAGTGAGACTCTGTCTCTTAAAAAAAAAAAGTTTTAAATTTTAAGTTGATCTGATTTTTGAGAGTTTTTCGTTTTAATTTTTTAGTTATTTTCCATGATGAGAATTTGTATTTCATTTTGAGTAATACTATAGCCTCTAAAACTCTTAAAGAAAACAATTTGAGCTTACCTTGCTATTCAGATAAAAATGTGTACATACATATAAGGTGGCCATAAAGTCCATGTGCAATTAAAAATTGTACACTGTTATAAATTGCACATAAACTTTATGGTCGGCTCGGCGCCTGTGGCTCAATTGGCTAAGGCGCCAGCCACATACACCTAAGGTGGCGGGTTCGAATCCCCAGCCCGGGCCCGCCAAACAACAATGATGGCTGCAACCAAAAAATGGCCCGGCGTTGTGGCGGGCGCCTGTGG
>CAUYQV010070240.1:0-10966 GCA_963574575.1 Galagoides demidoff
CAACTCCTGGGCTCAAGCGAGTCTCCTGCCTCCGCCTCCCAAGTAGCTGGGACCACAGGTGCCTGCCACAATGCCCGGCCATTTTTTGGTTGCAGCCATCATTGTTGTTTGGCGGGCCCGGGCTGGGGATTTGAACCCGCCACCTTAGGTGTATGTGGCTGGCATTTTAGTCCATTGAGCCACAGGCACCGAGCCCTCAGGGATTCTTCTATAGATGATTTGAACAATATCTGCTATTTGAAGAATCAACTGAATGTTCTTTATGGGAAAAAAATCCTTTTAACATTTCTTTCCTGATGAGATATTAAATTGATAAATTTTGAATGTATGCCATAGAAAGTTTAGAGAACAGGAAATTTGGAAGAGCTGGACAATAAAAACTCCCTTTCCACCCATGAACCCTGTCCTAGTCCACCCTCACTTGAAACCCCCTTTAGAGGGAAAAAGAGAGAGAACACCAAGCAATAGAGTACTAGGTACTATTGACCTGTAGTCATCAGTAGGCTGGGAACTTCCCAGAAAGGCTCGTGTTTCTGCTACTTTATCTCATCGCACTTTGCTGTCCGATTGGTAAGATACAGTATGAGCAGAGTTGTGTAACTGTCTGTAACTCACCTTCATCAAAGCAGCAATAATTGCCAAACCATCAGCCTTGGAGGCAGCTTCAGCAAAGCTGGGGTACTTGGCAGAATTCCAGTGAACTATGTGAAGCTGAAGATGAGAATATGGCAAATTCATTATTTATAATAGTGTGAACGCAAAGCTAAGCTGTAAATTAACTTGCCACTATGTGAACACGTATCTTAGCATAGAGAGATAAAACTTACATGAAGCTTTGCCCACTGAATGGGAAGGGTTATGTTCTCACTCTTCAAAATCTATGTACTGAGTAGAGTAAGTAGATTTGCAAATCCTGAAGTAGTAAGTAAAATTTCATTTCCTACAATATCATTGAGTATTCAATATTGCTCCTTTTCATTTATTTAATTTATTTTTTTATTAAATCATAAACACATAGATCACATATACATTAATGCATTTATGGGGTACAATGTGCTTATTTAATATAGAATTAAGAACGCTTACATCACACCAGTTAATATATACCTCATCATGATGTCATATACCTCGTCATGATGTCAGGGTAACAATTTTTGAGGCTTTCTCAGGGAAGGGTGAAACTTGAGCTCAGGAGTCCTGCTCAAAGTTTAGCTGCCTCTTTCCACATGAAAATTTTCCTTCTATTACTGAGCATAGTGAGACTGTGTCTGGTTTTAATGGAGCCTGGGGAAATCAGAATGCTCACTTCTTTGAAGTTATATGATGGTATCATGATGTATGGAAGCTACTACACTTCCCTGTAATTATCTTTCATGCATTAAATTACATTACCTCTCCAGAATATTTGACTCCATCCACAGTGTGCTCAGAACCACAGTCATTTGTACTGCCCCAGTGAAAATGGAACTGATGGAGCCGATAGCTTTCAGAGAGAGGACCACCTTTTAGCACTGCAAAAAAAGGAAACCTACAGTTAGCCTTATGATCCTAAGTTCCTGCTTATCTTTGCATATCATGTAAACCAACAGTAGATTGTATTGAGTACAAATGGACACAAACTCTAGTGCTAAAACTTTCATCATGGTTTTTCTATCACAGCCATGATGTTGGCATTTGTACCTACAGTGTACCATTGACTATGGTGTAGATGAGATACAATTCCAAGCAAACGAGCTGTAATTTTACCTATTTCTAGCTCCTAGAAAGCACATTCCAAGGTAAATGCATTATATGATTGTAGGACTTTCTTTGACTCTCCTTTAATTTGCATGTTTATTCATTCATTCTTTCAGCAAAGACCGTGTAAGCTGTATGCATCAAAATCTTCAGTAGTTTATTTTGATTCATTCTTTCAACAAAGACTATATAAGCAGTAAGCATAAAAATCTTCAGTAGTTTATTTTGAGTCACAAATTACTCATCACCTACTTTGCAATTGATGCAGACATAACATTCTTTCTTGACAGCTTTGTTAAGAATACCTGGCCAGGGACTAAGAGAAAGTGCAGTGGGGCAGTGGGATGACTTTAAAAAAAAGTTTTTTTTTTTGAGACAGAGCCTCAAGCTATCCCCCTGGGTAGAGTGCCATGGCATCACAGCTCACAGCAACCTCCAACTCCTGGATTCAAGTGAGTGTCTTGCTTCAGCCTCCCGAGTAGCTGGGACCACAGGCGCCTGCCACAACACCCGGCTATTTTTCGGTTGCAGCCATCATTGTTGTTTGGAGGGCCTGGGCTGGATTTGAACCCTCCACCTTAGGTGTATATGGCTAGTGCCTTAGCCACAGGTGCCGAGTCGACTTTTAAAATTTTAATATTGAATGATTCTGTTGTTTAGAGAGGTGACCTCATCATATGAGTAATTAAACACATAGAATACCAGATCTAATCTGATTTTAATGGTGGACATAACTCCAAAGTGCCTAAAATTAGGCCCCAAACCTTATAGGGAAGTGCTAAAACAAGTTTGGCTTTTTAAGTGAGTAGAACTGTTTTATGGAAAGGTCATTTAACAAATTATTCAATAAACCTTTATGAAAAGCTAACTATTCAGCAAGAAACGTGCCACATTCCGGGATATGACGATAATTTAATCACTCCTCTATTTCTCTTGTCTGCTCTGCTCATCCACCCTTATCACCATAGTGTCATCATAGCTCAGTGCAACCTTTAACTCCTGGGCTCAAGTGATCTACCTGCTTCAGCCTCCAGAGTGGCTGGGACTATAGGTGCATATTGCCAGGGCCTAGATAATTTTTAAATTTTTTAAGTGGAGACAGAGTCTTGCTCTTTCTTTCTTTTTTTTTTTTTCCCATTGAGGCATTTTATTTTCAGTATGGATTACATCCCTAGAAAAAGAATCCCAGGATTTTCCCTCCTGTGTGTTTTTTTCTTGCTTCTTCGTGGTCCATGATGCCAGCTAAAGTTGTCAGTGCAATGAAACCAAACTGGCGGGATGGGAGCAGATTATTCTGCTATTTGAGTTGCACATCAAACCTGGGGCTGATCACTCCGCTCTTGTTTAACCTGCCTGTGGGGTTCACAACAATTTTCCCAGCTCTGCTATCATGGATGATTTCAAATTCGCCAATGAAACCATGCTTCTTCATCAGTTAGAAATCGGACAATGATTTTGGAGCATAGCCTTACAAGAACTTGGCATTTGCCTCTCTTTTTGGCCTTGTTGATGCTTTTTTTTTTTCCTTTTGAGACAGAGTCTCAAGCTGTTACCCTGGGTAGAGTGCCATGGCATCACAGCTCACTCACAGCAACCTCAAACTTTTGGGCTTAAGCGATTCTCTTGCCTCAGCCTCCCAAGTAGCTGGGCCTACGGGTGCCTGCCACAATGCCTGGCTATTTTTGGTTGTAGTTGGCATTGTTGTCTGGCAGGCCCACCAGGGCTGGATTTGAACCTGCCATGTCCCATATATGTGGCTGGTGCCCTAGCTGCTAAGCTACAGGTGCCGAGCCTATTGATGCTCTTAAGAGCACCAGCCAGGACATTCATGCACACCATTATGGTGGCAGGGTCTTGCTCTTGCTCACACTGGCCTCAAGCTCTTGACCTCAAGAGGTCCTTCTGCCTTGGCCTCCTAAAATGCTAGGATGATAGGCATGAGTCACTGGGCCAGGCCTGCCGTTTCAGTTTTTATATTCCTTGAGACTGGTTCACTGGAATTTTTTTGTAAAAATACTGTTTATCTACAGACAGTGATGTGAACATAAAAATATTGACATGGCCAGAAGAGTTTATGGGATGGTGTCATTCAGAAAGACTGAAAAAAGTCAGGGCTGGGAGTTCCCCAAATCATATTTAACACTTGGACATTTTCTAGAAATCTAAGATGCCTCATCATATTACAGCAATGTTACACACATGCGTAGAAGACTTACTATTGGCATCATGTTTCTTTGTCTTAATTTTCCCTCATTGTTTTAATTTTCCCAGTAGCTGCTAAGAAAAAAAGAACAGAAGGTTCTTTGGCTCACCTGACTGGTTGTCATTGTCCTCAAAATTTATGTGGAAGGAATGTCCCACATTGATAATCTCCTTGGATGCGGCTGGATTGTAGGAGACACTGATAGGCTTCAGAGAGGGGTCATGTTTGGTTTCACTGGTTTTAATGTCAATAGGTGACTGGTTATTTCCATCCGCAATGGGATATAGATTTCTCCATTGTTCAGGGCCTGATAAGACAAATATATGCATAAAATCAAAATTTTATCAAATGTTGATTCCAAGTTTTAGGAGTATATCTACTTGTTTTTTAATTAGACTAGGTTTTATTTGGGTGCCTTAAATGACGTTCTGTTCAGATTAAGGGAAATTCTGTGTTTGAGAATGTTCTTTTCCTATAACATGCTATACAACAGCATTTTGGCCAACACTAGTAATATAGACCATACTCTTTGTCTAAGATCAGATTATCCATATTTTACTATTAACAATATATTTCTATTACAAGTATACCTCCTTCCCTTTTCTTAACTTTTTAATTTCCTAGGTATTGTGTTTTTTACAAATTGAAGGTTTATGGCAATCCTGTGCTGAGCAAGTCTATTGGAAATATTTTTCCAACAACACATGTTCACTTTGAGTCTCTGTGTCACATTTTGGCCATTCTCACAATATTTCACACTGTATTTGTCATTGTATCTGTGTGGCGATCTTTGATGTTGCTATGATAATCATTTTGGGGCACCACCAACTGTGCCATACAAGGTGGCCAACCTAATCCATGTTCTGTGAGTTCTGACTGCTTCCCTGGACGGCTATTTTTTCTCCCTCTCATTGGGCCTCCCCATTCCCGGAGACATGACAATTTTGTAATTAGGACAATTAATAACCCAATAATTACCTGTAAGTATTCCAGTGAAGGAAGAGTCACACTTCTCTCACTTTATATCAAAAGCTATAAATGATTAAATTTATAGGGGAAGGCATGTCACAAGCTGTGATAGCCCCCAAAGTAGGCCTCTTGTGGCAGTTAGCCACGTTATGAAGGCAAAGGAAAGTTCTCAATGGAACTTAAGAGTGAACATGCCAGTGAACATAAGAATTATAAGAAAGCAATACAGACTTATTGCTGATACAGGGAAAGTTTTAGTGGTCTGTGTAGAAGATCAAATTAGCCATAATATTCTCTTAAGCCAAAGCTTAATCTAGAGTAAGATCCTAACTCTCTTTAATTATAGGAAGGCTGAAATAGGTAAAGAAGCTGCAGAAGAAAAGTTAGAAGATACCACAGGTTGGTTCATGAGGTTTAAGGAAAGAAGCCATCTCCTTGACATAACAGTGTGAGGTGAAGCAGTAAGTGGTGACACAGAAGCTGCAATAAGTTATCGGAAGACACTGATTAAGGCAGAGACATTGAACAACAGATTTTCAGTGTAGATGAAATAGCCTTCCTTTGGAAGAAGATGCCAGTTAGGACTTTGAAAGGTAGTGGGGGAGAAGTCAATGCCTGGCTTCAAAGTTTTTGAGGTGAGGTTGATGCTCTTCTTAGGGGTTAATGCAGCTGATGACTTTGAATTGAAGCTGATGTTCATTGTTACTATTTTTGAAATCTTAGAACCCCGTACAAATAATGCTAAATCTCCTATGCCTATACTCTATAAATGGAACAGCAAAGCCTACGTGATATCACATCTGTTCATAGCAGGGTTTCCTGAATATTTTAATTCCACTGTTGAGACTTACTCTTCACAAAAAACCCCAAAATTCTTTTAAAATATTACTACAAATTGACAATGCACCTGGTCATGCAAGAGTTCTGATGGAGATGTATAGGGAGATGAATGTGGTTTTTATGCCTGCTAACACAGCACCTATTCTTCAGCCAATGGATCAAGAAGTAATTTTTCTTTTCAAGTCTTATTACATGGGAAATAGATTCTATAGCTGCTATAGATATTGATCCCTCTTGTAGATCTGGACAAAGTAAGTTGAAACACTTCTGGAGAAGATGGCTTTAAGATCACTGGTGATTCATGAAAGGAGGTCCAATGATCAACATTAACAGGAGTTTGGAAGAAGCTAGTTCCAGCTCTCATGGACGTAAGATTTCAGGGGAGGAAGTAGCTGAAGACATGGTGGAAATAGCAGGAGAACTAGAATTAGAAGTGGAGCCTGAAGATGTGACTGAACTGCTACAATCTCATGATAAGATTTTAAGGGATGAGGAGTTGCTTGTCATGGATGAGCAAAGGAATCGACTAGTGAAGATTCTATTATATTGTTGACATAACCATGAAGGATTTAAAATATTACATAAGCTTAGTTAATAAAACAGCAACAGAGTTTGATAATATTGACTCCAGTAAGATGCTATCAAGTACTACAGGCTACAGAGAAGTCTTTTTTTTTTTTTTGCAGTTTTTGGCCGGGGCTGGGTTTGAACCCGCCACCTCCAACATATGGGGCTGGCATCCTACTCCTTTGAGCCACAGCGCCACCCTTACAGAGAAGTCTTTCATGTAGAAAAGAGTCAACTGACATAGTAAACTTCCTTGTTGTCTTATTTAAGAAATTGCCACAGTCACTCACCTTTCAGCAGAACCCACCGTAATTAGTCAGTGGCCATCAATATTGAAGCAAGATTCTTTTCCGATAAAAGATATGACTCACTGTAGGCTCAGATGCTTGTTAGCATCTTTTAGCTACGAAGTATTTTTAAATTAAGCTATGCACATTTTTGAACATAATGATATTGCACACTTAATAGACAACAGTATAGAATAAACAATTTGGGAAACTCCCCAAATTATGTGGCTCACTTTAAGTGATATTCACTTTATTACAGTGATCTGGAACTGAACCTGCAAAGTCTCTGAGGTGTGCCTGTATATACTGAGGGCTGCCTCTCTATACACACACACATTTTAAGAGATTTTGTTGGAAGTAAAATCAACCATTCCCCAAAAGCATATGAATTGCAGATAAAACGGATGTATAGAACATGTTTGGTTACCCCTGACCAGTAATGGTGCTATCAATTCAATTTTGAAAAGTAATACTATGTACACAGATAACATCTCTTAAAATATATACACGATTTTTTGGCATCCTCTCTATAAATCAAACACATTTTGTAGACAATGAAGGCCCAAGGCAACTGCTAAGAATGCAAGCAAATATATTATACTTTTTCAAAGTCAGTAATTCAAACAATTAACCTATGGTGGTTATTTTAAATGTTTAATGCCTCTTCTACTGGAGAAAGGAATAAGCAATTATTTTGATCTATGAGAACAGAAGAACTCTTACCATTTTTGCCATCATATCCCCAGTTTAAACTTGCCATGATCTTCTACTTAGTTTTCTTTTTCTGAAAACAAAAATAACGCCTTGAATAACTAACTGAAACTGTGCACACACAGCAGACACCTCAAACCATGACTGGGGTGTTTTTATAGAAACTGCTCTGCCCTTAATAGGTCACTATTTCATCATTTCTACTCATCAGGAAGTAACCTGTATCTAAAAAAAGGTGTTGTAAAAAAATTCTACAAGGATTATGTAAGTTTCAACTATTTCATTTTCCTGTATTATAAAAGAGAAATAACCTTAGATTTTATAAAACTAAGTCCTGTTTCACCCATGTTAGTAGAAGATACAGATGAATATTTTCATATGTAATTCTTTATAGACTCCCTAATAAAAAATACTTTGTGCACTTAAGATGTCCAGTGCACTTAAGATGCACTTAAGATGTCCTGGATCTACTCTTGTAGATCCTTAAGTAATGCTAGCAGTAATAATTTAATAAGGAGAATAATTTGTGTATTAACAGGCCGATCTGAACTAGTATCACAATGTCAACTTAAAGTCAGATAATGAAATCATGAATTATTTCTAATATATGTTATCCATACTGATACATTTTGTAGGCACACATTTCTTAAAGCAATATGAAAATTCATAAATGGAAAAGGTTTTAATATGAAATTTAAATATAGCCAAATATTTATTTTACACATCAAAATAAAAACCTTTTTTTAAATAGTTCTATACAATTTATAAATGACTTTAATATTATTTTATTTCACTATCACACGTACATACACACATATTCTATAAAGTAAGAACAAGTATTTTGTAGTTGAGAGATGTTAAAGGACTTTGTCACCAGGGGCAAGAAGCCAAGGCATCAGCCTCCAAATCCACTGCTTTCTTCACTATACTTCTGCCAAATGCTACGCTGGGCCAGCTATGAAGTGGATAATCCCTTCATTTTCCTTTTATGCCCACGATTCTCTAAGTCCAATTTAAGCCTGGACCGTGATGAGAATTGACAACTGTTGAGTGATAAGAAGGTCCGCAGGACTTTTCAGGGAGGCAAAGAAAACTTTGAATGTGTCAGACTCTGGCTAGGTCTGTATGTTCAAGCTCTAAATGTGCTCAAATGAAATACAACCAGAAAAATAATAAGCTTCTATAATAATGCTTTTTTCATGCCATGATAGTCGTACCTCCTTTCATATTGTAGAACAGCCTGAGCTGCCTGAAACTCCTAGAGGAAGAAGGAGAAGAAGAGCAATTTTTAACAAGGCTGACTAGAGATGCATTTGTTGCTTTGTGGCTAAGGATAGCGCACTGCCCCGTGTGCGGAGTGGTCCTTGGATCCCGAGCACCCGCACAGTGGGGAGAGGCCCAAGCTTCCATTCCATGGCTTCTGCAGGCCTAAAGACCTATTGCTTAACAAAGAACTCTTGTGTGAAGGGACCATTGATTGAAGGCTCAATATGTATCAAGTGCTGTGTTAAAATCTTTACATGCATTAATTAACTTAATTTTCACAATAATCAAATTGGGTATTTAAAAATATTGAGACTTGCAGAAACAAAGACATCTCTTGGGGGTTATAAAGCTTGTAAACGGCTGCTTACATGGCATAAGCCTGGGGTTTAAACCCAGATCTGTTTAACTCCAAAGCTTATGCTCTTTTTTAACCTTCAGCTGTCAAGAAATGCACACTGAGTTCTACTTGATTCTGGTTTCTGGAGGATTGGATTAGTTGATGTGGTCTGGTCTGGCTCAAGGAGACCAACAGTTAGGCTTAATCTTTGGACTCATTTCATTCCAGACATGGTCTGAGATTGGTCAGAAGCCCCTGAATTGGTAGTAGAAGGCTCTCCTTTGCCAGATAATTTTCCTGCCAATATTGGATACTTTAGTAAAAGTAAATGTTAAGTAAGTTGAATGACTATATTGATCAACATATTTGAAGAGAGACAAGCCCTTTTCATAACATGAATGTTTTAACATTCACATGAATGACAATTCAATTTATTTCATTTTTAGGCACAAAATTACTTTGAACCCTAACTATTACGACCTTTTGTTTTATTATGTACCCAGGGTGTGTTTGTGTACTCCCACAGCAGAAAATTACCTTGAGAAAGGATATAAAGTTTAATGAGCACTTAGGATTTAAGTCCTAACACCCATCCCATTTACCTTTATCCCTCCTTCTCTGCTCACAAAGTTTGGTTAATATCTATGCCAAATCCAAGATGTTTAATTTTACATTAACTTTACTTTCACCTACAGCCTCCTGCCAGAGTACTTTTCCAGGATGATAATCCTTGGACTGCTTTTGTATACTAGGAGGAGTTCAATCCATACAACCTCTGACCTTCATCAATAGGGACAGTTTATTTTCTGAGACCATCAAATATGTCAATGTATGTTAAAGAAGACTTTTTGGCAGTGCATCTTACAAGGGTACATGTGAAATTTAGTAGGTGTAGAATATAAATGTCTTAACACAATAACTAAGAAAATGCCATGAAGGCTATGTTAACCAGTTTGATGAAAATATTTCAAATTGTATATAAAACCAGCACATTGTACCCCATAATTACATTAATGTACACAGCTATGATTTAATTTAAAAAAAGAAGACTTTTTGGTTTTCTTGATAGAATATAATGAGTAAATATGTATGTATTTAAAATCAGCTAATGGAAAATCTGTATTTGAAGAAAAGTAATACAAAAGGTTTATAAAAAATTTTGATATAGAATTTCTTAACTGTTAACATAAAGAAGTATCAAGAGTGTTCTAAAATTTACTGTTATTATTAACAAGAATGGTTTCATGTTGTATTCATGCTAGAAGGTGGTGGGTAGGCTAGAAAAGATTATTGCTTATTGAGTGATTTCCATCTATTGGGTTCTTTAACACAAGATTGAATTCAGTTCTCACAGTAGATCTAGGGGTTAGGTTGAAATCACCTCACTTTCAAAGAATAAGTAACTGTGGCTCAGAAAATCTAAGGCACAGAGCAACCAGAATTTGAATTTATTTCTGGCTACCTCCAGAGACCATGAGTGTGTCCTCTTTTCTATAATATTGCACAACTGTCTTTATCAGGTTGTCTGAATAACATTTGCTTTAAATTTACTTAATAACTTATTACACTTATTTATTGAACAATGCCAATTACTTCAGTTGAAGATGTTTTTAGTGCCCTAAAATGTTTCTCAAAGAGCAGTGTTTCCTCAGTGTTTTATAGGATTTAAAAATCACTGGTTCAAGCTAATTTTAAATTATATCTAAAAACTGTAGAATTTCTTATTTTAACTTTGTTTCTTCTAGTTGCTTAGGTGAATATGTTTCTCTGATTCTTATTTTCTTTTTTATTTCAAAATGCTAATTAAGGGGGTTTAAGTGTTTTTGTTACATAGATATCTTGGATATGTTTAAGTTGGGAATTTTGGTAACCCCATCACCAGAATAGTGTTCATTGTACCCAAAAGGTAATTTTTTTTTTTTTTTGAGACGGAGCCTCAAGCTATCTCCCTGGGTAGAGTGCCATGGCATCACAGCTCATAGCAACCTCCAACTCCTGGGCTCAAGCGAGTCTCCTGCCTCAGCCTCCCAAGTAGCTGGGACCACAGGC
>CAUYQV010070242.1:0-39491 GCA_963574575.1 Galagoides demidoff
AAAAAAAAAAAAATTAAGTCACAAAAATACATACTAACCTAGGCCTATACAAGGTAAGGATCATTATTATCATTGTCTTCTACTTTCACATCCTGCCTCCCTGGATGATCTTCAGGGACAGTGAGATAAATGGAGCTGTCCTCACCTGTGCTAACAATGCTTTCTTCTGAAATTCTTACTGAAGAATCTGCCTGGGGCTGTTTTTTACAGTTAACTTTTTTTTTTAATAATTAGAAGGAATACAAAAATAACAATAAAGTAGATAGTATAGTAAATACATAGTCTGGTGATGTAGTTATTATCATTATCAAGTATTATGTACTATACATAATTGTATGCTATCCTTCTATAGTAGATTTGCTTACACCACCATCACCACAAATGCCTGAATAATGCACTGCACTAGGACATTCTGACAGCCACAGTGTTCCTAGGCAATAGGAGTTTTTAGCTTCACTCTAATGTGTGGGATCACTGTTGTATATCTGGTCTATCGTTGACTGAAATGTCATTTTAAAGCTCAAGGGTATCTACCTATCATTTACCTTTTCATTCATTAGAAGACTTTTTCATAGTATCAGTCAGGAGACTTGCAGTTCAGTTTGGGGATAATAATTCTTAGTTTACCCATTTTGTAGTCTGCTTTCCTGATATTATCTCACTATAGAGGGCATATTGGGAAACCTTTCCTGAATTCGTTAGTGCCTACTATGTAAATTAAAAAGTGGGCAGGCCTTGAGTAGGATAATACAACACTGTGTAGAATACATTTGGTACTCTTACCTGTTTACCTGGTGTTAAACTTGTTCTAACTCTTCAGTTCTTTGTTACTTCTTTATAAAGTCAGGGAATTTGAATTTGTGATTTCAGCATTTATTATATTTCATTTTAGTTATGCTTTGTAGTACTCTATACATCTGATTGTGTATAATCACTATAATTTGTATGGGATCAACTTAGTCTGCTTTTTAGACATGAGAAAAGATGACAAGAAATCATTTCTTAAATGTACTAACTATTTTTATTATTTGACTTTAGGTCCATTGCAAAAGAACTTGCAGACTGGCTTATTAGCAACAATGTGGTAGAGCATATATTTGGACCAAATTTGCATATTGAGGTTTGTGGACAGTTATGTGACTTATCTGTTCAGTTGAGAGGTGAGTGTTTTAAATAATTAATGATACTAAGTTTTTCTTTTCCAGATTATCAAACAGTGCCAAGTGATTTTGAATTTTTTGGCAGCAGAAGGGCGACTGAGTACTCAGCATATTGACTGTATTTGGGCTGCAGCACAGGTAATATTAACAGCTCACATTTATTGGGATGCTTGCCTTACTGTATGTTCTAAGTGCTTTACTCCCCTATGAGGTAAATTTTATCATTATCCCATTTTATAGTTAAAGAGACCAAGCAAGACATGGACAAGCTAGGGCTGGAACATATGAAGTCTATCTTCAGAGTCCATGTCTTACTATATTACTGGCAGAGCTGAAGGAAATAAAAGAGTCAGTCAATTGGAGCTTCTTCATGAAGCCATCTTTGTTTAATAAAGAGACATTTTCCCATTCTCCTGTGTACATTCTACTTCTCTATTCTGATTATTGTATTGGTATGTTTCTTTTGTATTACACCAGTTTTTCCCCTGTATTATTTTTAAATAGGCATATATCAGCATGTTTCAAAATCCATAAAAGAAACATGAAAGGTTATATAGGGTATCTATAAAGTTCATGTGCAGTTTACAATGTAAAACTATTTTAAATTGCACACAGACTTTATGGACACCTTGTATGTATTCTTATCTTGCCCTGTCTCTCAGTCTTGGAGTTCCTCTTAGGCGTGTCTGAGATAATAGCTGACCTTGTACATTTTTCTTCCCTTCTCTTTTCACAAATGTAGCATACCAAATAGACTTGGCTTTTTTTGACTTAACAGTTTATTCTGGAGAGTTCACATTAGTTTATCAAGTGCATTCTTAGTTTTTTTAATAAGGTTTATAAGGCTTATAGTGTTTTCATTAAACATACATACCATAATTTATTTAAGCAGTTCCCGTTCATGAGCATATTTTTTTCCCCAGTCTTTTCTATTATAAAAATTCTGTGATAAGTAACTTCTAAAATAGTCATTTCATTCTTATACAAAACTTCTATGTGGCTAAGGTAAATCCCACTTACAAGTAGAAAAGCTAGATTAAGTCATAATATGTGGTTTAATTGTGGCAAATACTGGTGTAACAGTTCCACTTTACCCTTAGTCTCCTCAGTACATTCTGTGAGTAAATTAATTGATCTTTACTGATCTTATAGGTAAAAAGTATTATCATTGGTGTTTTAAATTTGCATTCTTTTAGTATGAATAAGGGTGCAGATTTTATATTTAAGAACAATTTTGTTTGTTTTTCTGTTTATATTTGTTGTCATTTATCAGTTGCTTTGTTTTTTCTATTTGTAGGAGCTCTTTATGTGTCAATGAAAACGGTCTTTTGTTTGTTATAACTCCTATATCCTAATTTAGTTTTTTTGTTTGATTAAGGTGGTTTTTACGGTTCAGTTTCAAGTTTGTGGTTATATTTTCTATGGTCTATGGATTTTGTGTCTTGGTTTGAAAAGGCTTTTATACTACCATGATTTTAAGGGAATTCCTTTTTAGTTTCTTTTTATATGTTTTGTTTTGCAGTTATATATTTTAATCATTAATCCACCTAGACTTTATCTTGGTTTAAGATATCATTCATGTATGTTCAGCTCCCCTCCTCCATTTTTTTGTTATGTAGTTTTCCCAATTCCATTTGTTAGTAACTCTTTTCTCCTCCCTGACTTCAAATACTAATTTTGTCCTGACTTGGTCATTTTTTGAACTTTCTAGACTGACCTGTTTGTATGTGTTGACCAAGGTGTAATACAGGGAGCAATATAGTGATTCTGTTTCTGGTAATTTATCCTGTACATGAAGATGTTCACTATGACATAACATACTACCAGCACAGGAGTATCAGTCACTGTGGTACTAGTAAATAAGTTTTGGGAAATCTATATAGTAAAATGATACATAGTCACCAGACTGGACTGAAGTTACTCTATTGTATTCTTGGGGGACCATACGTAAGAAATATTTTTGTTAAACACTGTATAAATAACATATTTTTATTAAGAGACTATTTTTTCATTGAGTTGTCTCCCCAGCCCATGAATTTTAAGACTATTTTTAAAAGAGAATGTGTATACATAGATACATACAAATGTTTCTTTGTACTTGCAAATGCCTGGAACTATTTTGGAAACATACACAAGAAGTTTTCAAAGGTTTGCCTCCAGAGTGGAGGCCTGGGATAGGTTGGAAACTTCTTTTTTATTGTCTGTACCTATGTACATTTTGGAATTTTTACATGTGTATATTAGTTTTTTAATAATACAGACTAGCGTATAAGGTAACAATAAACATTTTGATATTTATTTTCTATACTATTTAAAGTTAACTATTGTCCATTTCCCTCTTCTTTCCCTTCCACTGTAAATCATTTTATCAAAAAGTAAGATTTCAAACCTTTGAACTCTCTTGGAAGTAAATGCTTTCTAAATTTTATATAAATTTATGTAATTTATTGTGATAATACTTAAAATGGGGCTAAATAGCTTTTTGGGGATAGATGCCCATGTCTCAATGATAGGAAGGAAACTCCATAGGATTTCAGAGGGGATTTAAGTATTGTCTAATTCATATGTACATTATGCACATTTTGAAGACAGATGGTTCATAATTTTCATCAAATTATCAGAGTCATTAGTTGTGCCTAATTTTAGAAATGGTGATGTATAGCTATTAGTTTCTGCTTTGTGAGACATTGCATACTGTTAGTGTGTGAAGTTATGACTGTACTTCACTTTGGAGTCTGCCCTCTCCTCCCTGCAATATTCTTTCTACATTAAGTTTTATCTGAATCCTATTCCTACCTGCCTTTTAGGGACTGTTAATATGAGTGATTATTCTGTCCTGTTACATATTCAAATCTCTCGCCTATACTAGATGTTTTCTCTTTTATGTTGTGGGTCTCTTCATATTTCAAAAAGACAACTAGATAAGCAGTATAAATACTGAGGTGTTATGTGAAATACTCTTCTGTTGGAGCAGTCTATCAAATGGGACTCCTGTCTATTAACTTTCAGGAGTATAATGATGATACTTGTACTCTTTAGTTGTATCAGGCTTTCAGCTTGTAGAACTCATAGTAAGTGAATGTAAAGGGATATCAATATTTATATTAAAAGCTAGTATTTTATATAAGTTTTTTTCCCCAGGGAGGAGCCCTGATTAATACTGTAGATTGGCTGCTTGTATTGTTCTGACTGATGGATGGCTGCTGCATACAGTCATTCCTAATGGAAAACTTATATCCTCTTTCCATCTCTGTAATTCTGCTGTCCATCAAATCTGTTGTTCTAAGTGTAGAATCCCAGTTACACAAGGAAGATTGTCTGACCACGTCCTATAGCTTCCTTATAATCTACTCTGAGCCACAGCTTTCTCTACCTATTACATTTTTAAAAGGTATTGGTACCCATTTTGGTCTTTGAAAAATTTGTTCAAATTTTATGTCGGTGACTCATTTTGTGGAGTTGTTTGTTTTTATTATATGGTTATAATTGATTCCTCCTTCTAAATCATGAGCAAAAATTTTTAAATCACTTTCCCCAACTTTCTCATTTGCCACCTCCCAGGTTTTATTAATTCTGTTATTTGTACTTTATCAAATATTATAACATTTAAATTCTGCAATATAACCATAATTCACACAGATGTTTACTATGAATTCTGTATTTAAGTGTATAGCTCAGCTACAGGTCCTTTTTTCTCATTCTTTTCTTCCTCCTTCTAGAGTTAATTTCTATTTATTCTTCTTATGGATTCCACAGAGTAGCCTTTTGTTTTCCCTGAAGAGAAACTTGTAGATGTTATATTCTAGGTTTGTGCATACTTGAAATATTTCTTTCTTTATGTTTGAAGAAGAGCTTGGCTGAGTGAATGATCCTAGAGCCACTTTTTCTCTCAGAACTTTGTAGTAAGCGTGATGAGTACTATTTTCTGAAGTAAGAATTTAAGAAAAATGTTTTACCAAGAACTATATCCCATCATCTCTTGAAAAGATTTTTCTCTTATGTAGTTTTTTCAAGTATTCATTAATACTTTGTGAATCTTAATGTGAATTAATACTTAATGTGAATACATTAATGAATCTAAGTAATTCATTAATTAAGGAGTTTTGTTCTAAGTTTTCAGTTGGTGTCTTTTAACACATATGTCCTCTTTCTTTTTATGATGGGAAAACATAAAATTTATCATTTTTACCATTCATAAGTGTACAATTCAATGGAATTTAAATACATTTCATGCTATTATGTAACTTTGTATATCCTAACATTTTTCATCATTCCCAGTAACATCTCTGTACCTATTAAACAACAAGTACCTATTTCTCTCTTTATCCCCTGGTTTATTTTGTTTTACATTCGGTATAGGTCCCTCATATAAGTGGTCATATAATATTTGTCTATCTTTGTGTGGTTTATTTCACTAAATATCATGTTTTCTATGTCCATCTGTGTTACAGCATATATAAAAAGCGACCCCTTTGTATGACTGAATAATATTCTATTCCATGTATGTATTACATTTTTTTTGTTGGTCTTTTGGTGGACATTTGGGTTGCTTCTACTTTTTGAATATAATGAATGAGTAGTTAGTGAACATGAGTATGTAAATATTTGTTTGATTCCCTGCTTTTAACTATTTTGTGTGTATCATTTGTGCTGTACAATCATATCTTGGTCATTGACAGACCACAGACACAGTGGTGGTCCCATAAAATTATAATGGAATTGAAAAAATTTCTATCACTTAGTGATATTGTAGACATTAGAAGATTACAGGGCCTCAGATTACCTCTTCTACACTGAGATGTGTTTAAATACATAAATAACATTGTATTACAGTTGACTATAGCATTTAGTATAGCAGCATGCTTTATTTATAGCTTCATATCCTAGGAGCAATAAGCCTAGGTATATAGTAGGCTATACCATCTAGGTTTGGGTCAGTATACTGTGTAACATTTATACAAAGCATTTCTCAGAATGTGTCCTTATCATTAAGCAATGCATGGCTGTGTATCTAGGAGTAGAATTTCTGGATTACTTGGTATTCTGTCTTACTTTTTGAGAACCACTAAAATGCTTTCCATAGCAGCTATGCCATTTAATATTCACACCAACAATACAGAAGGATTCCAGTTTCTTCACATCTTTACTAATGCATGTTATTTGTCTTTTGAAAAAATTATAGCCATCTTAGTAGGTATGAATTTGTATCTCATTATGGATTTTACTTGCTTTTCCCTAATGACTAATAATGTTAACCATTCTTTATTTATTGGCTGTATTTATTGGTTATTTGTGTATTTTCTTTAGAGAACTGTTTGTTCCAATCTGTTGCCTGTTTTTGATTGAATTTTTTGGTTTTCTGTTGAGTTTTAGGAATTGTTAAGTATATTCTGGATGTTAATTCTTTATTGGGTATATAATTTCATTCTGTATGTTATCTTCACGTTAGTTTTGATAGACACATTTTAAGGTACTATAATGAGGTATATATGATAGACAATATTGAGGTATAATAGATAAGTATATAAAATTATATATGGTATACTACTTGATGTTTTAACATAGACTATATACATTGTTAAATACATCATTACATCATAGTTACCGTTTTCTTTTCTTTCTTTCTATGTTGTGGTGAGGAGAACACTTGAAAATCTACCTTCTTGGCAAATTGTGAAGTGTATAATATAGTATTGTTCACTGTAGTCAAATTGCTATATGTGAGATTGCCACAATTTAGTTTTTATAACTTAAACCTCGTGCCCTTTGACAAGTATCACCTTATTTCCCTCTCTTCCTAACACCCTCCATTCCCCACAATCGCTATTCTACTCTCTCCTCCTTACAGTTTGACTACTTTAATTTGACACATAAGTGAGATCATGCAGTATTTATTTTCTGTGTCTGACTTACTTCACTTAGCATAGTGTACTCTAGGGTCACCTGTATCAAAAATGGCAGTTTTCTTTTTAAAGGCAGAACAATCCAACAATATACACAAACCACATTTTCTTATCCATTCATATATTCAAAGACATTTAGGTTGTTTCTTGTATCTTGGCTATTATGGATAATGCAGCAGTGAACAAAGGAGTGCAGTTATCTCTTTGAGATGGGGATTTCATTTCCTTTGGGTATATATCTAGAAATGGGATTGTGGATCATAAGGTAATTCTATTTTAATTATTTAAGGAACCTCCATATTGTTTTCCATTATGACTGCACCAATTTGCATTCCTGCCAACAGTAAATAAAGGTTCCTTTTTTTCTTATATAATGTTGTGCTTTTGATTTGCATCTGTGTGTCCAGTAACATAGATTGATAATCTTTCTTTGCATTTGTTTTTTAAATCATGTAGAAAATAAAGTGAAGGTACAACCCAAAATTTCAATACTAGCTTTTATAATTCCTGTGCATTTACCTTTATCAAAGATCTTTATTTCTTCATTGTTGTCTAGCTTCCTTTCATTTCAATCTGAAGGAGTCTTTTTAGTATTTTTCCTTTTTTTCCTCTTTGCAAGGCACTTCAAATTTATTCATTTTGTGCCCTGCTCAAAGACCAAATTAATTATTTCATCATTGCCAAGAACGTTCAAAGGGACAACAAGGGTTTATACCAACAGTTATTAATGCCCTTTGTGCCAGGTTTTGTGCTGGTTGCTGAGAACACATGGTTAGGTGAGCACTATCTTTGCTTTCAGGGAACTTCTAGTTTGGAGGAGACAGACAAGTACCTGGTGAGGTGGGGGAGGGGTAAATTATATATGCAGCAATGACAGAGGGATGCAGGGCTCTGAGGTTGGGCTGAGTCTAGGAAACTGGCTGCGGGAGACGTGGGGAAGAGGGCAAAGTATATGCTCTGTAAGAGCACCAAGAACTATATCAGGAATTGGAGGTAATTTTGGGGTCAAGGTGTTAAAGTTCACCAGCAACCTGCTGATTGGAGGTTTGTGGCTGCTGCAATCTTCTATTCCCTCTTCCATTTGGCAGTCAAAAACATGTCAGGAAAACTGCCTTTTAGCAATTCTTACAGGGTAAGTCTTGTCGTAACCTTCACTTTCTGTTCTCTGCAAATTTCTTAATTTCTTCCTCATTTTTTGAAGGGCATTTTTGCTGAATACAGAATTTTTGATTGAAAATTTTCTTCTCGGCTCGGCGCCTGTGGCTCAAGTGGCTAAGGCACCAGCCACATACACCTAAGGTGGCGAGTTTGAATCCAGCTCGGACCCGCCAAACAACAGTGATGGCTGCAACCAAAAAATAGCCAGGCATTGTGGTGGGCACCTGTGGTCCCTGCTACTTGGGAGGCAGAGGCAGGAGACTTGCTTGCTTGAGCCCAGGAACTGGAGGTTGCTGTGACCTGTGATGCTATGGCACTCTACCCAGGGGGATAGCTTGAGGCTCTGTCTCAAAAAAAAAAAAAAAAAAAAGAAAATTTTCTTCTTTCCACCCTTTGACTATATCTACTCACTGCCTTTTGGCCTGCTAGTTTTTAGATGAGAAATAGGCTGATATTCTTATTTTCATTTCATCTCTTGTATATGACAGGTTGCTTCTCTCGTGCTGCTTTTTGAGAGTTTTGTTTTTTCTAAGACTTAGAGTCTAAGTCGTTACCCAGTGAGTCTAGCAGGTCTGTAATCTTCAACCCCTGGGCTATAGACCAGTATCTATAGCCTTGGCCCATTAGGAACCAGGCTGCACAGAAGGAGGTGAGTGGTGGCCAAGCAAGTGAAGCTTCCATCTGTATTTATAGCCACTCCCCATTGCTTGCATCACTGCCTGAGTTCCACCTCTAAGACCCCTGGGGACCACTAGATCAGGTGGGCTTCCTTGGGTACCTTTTCTGTATATTTATTTTGTTCTCTGAACGGGCCACACTTTCCTGTGTCTTTGCATATTCCGTGATGGTTTTTGTTGAAATATTGGGCATTTGAACTAATGTGGTAACTCGGGAAATCAGGTTCTTCTATTCCAGGGTTTGCTTGCTTTTTCTTTTGGTTAAGGTTTTTCTATGCTAGGGATCAGCCTTATGTGAAAGTTTATGGTCTGTTCTAGTATTTACTGAGTAACTATTTTTCCTTGGGCGTGTATGGTAGTTTTTAAAAGTCTCTGCACGTAGGTTTTTTTTGTTGTTGTTTTTTTATGACTGTTCTCCCCCAGATAGGTACAGGTCTTTTAAATTCCTCTGGTAATCACTTCAGACGGTTTGTGTTCAAACAGTGGCAGCCAGATTCTGTGTTTGTATGACATCAGTCAGAATCAGAAATAATCTGTCAAGGCTTGGCGCCTATAGCTCAGCAGCTAGGGCTCCAGCCACAGAAACTGGAGCTAGGTGGGTTCGAAGTCAGCTCGGGCCTGCCAAACAACAATGACAACTACAACCAAAGAAGAGCCGGGTGTTGTGACGGGGCCCTGTAGTCCTAGCTGTTTGGGAGGCTGAGGCAAGAGAATTGCTTAAGCCCAAGAGTTTGAGGTTGCTATGAGTTGTGATGCCACAACACTCTACAGAGGGTGACATAGAAAGACTCTGTCTCAAAAAAAAAAAAAAAAAAGAAAAAGAAAGAAATAACCTGTCAGAACATAGAACCCTGATGTTTGGAGGACCTGAATGTTATTGCCGACCTTAGCTCTGGCAGTTGCAACAGGAACTTGCATTGCTATCTTCATAGCTGTCTGTCGCACAATGCTAGCAGTGTTGGTGACCAAAATTGGCTGATATTAATGACCCACCCAAGCTTTACTCTGGAAGTGTAAGAGGTCAGATTTACTCCAGAGTTCCAGAGTAGTTACCATCAGATAGTTTCTACCAGTACAATTGTTGTCTGGGTACAGAGATAGACTTTGGCATTTTTTATTTTGCCATCTTCTGTAATGTCCTTTTTCTTTTCTTTTTTTTTTTTGAAGGTTATTATTATTATTATTATTATTATAATAATAATAGAGTCTCACCTTATCGCCCTTGAGAGTTCCTTGGTGTCATAGCTCACGGTAACCTCCAACTCCTGGGCTTAAGTGATTCTCTTGCCTGAGCCTCCTGAGTAGCTGGGACTACAGGCGCCCACCACCAAGCCCAGCTATTTTTTTGTTGCAGTTTGGCCAGGGTTGGATTTGAACCCACCACCCTCAGTATGTAGGGCTGGCACCCTACCCACTGAGCCACAGGCGCTGCCCCCCCCCCTTTTTTTCTTTTTGACTATAAAACAGCTTCTTGATGCTGTCTTTATTGGGACTCAAGTCATGTAATTGTAGTAATATTTTTTTCTATACTTTTTGAATTTGCTTTCATAATGTACACATCTAAGAAAGCTTACTGTGTATTTTTCAGCCTCAGTACAGTATTTCACAATTTTCTTTTAAAGGTCTTACTATATAAAAATAGCCAATAAGCTATTTAATTATCTAAAGTAAGTATATTATGGAAATCCCATTATTTTAGTGATAAAATTGGCAGAAATTCAGTAACTTATTATTATATGCTATGTTTTTATCACATTCTAATTAGAAAAAACATATATTAGATACTTGTTGGCCAAAAAGTAAGTATAAGCTGTTAGTATAGGCGAGTATCCCTAATCAAAAAATTCAAAATTTGAAATACTTCCAAACCTGAAAATTTTCAGATTTTGGATTTTCAAATTAGGGATCCTCAACTGGTTAAATATATAATGCAGATATTTCAAAATCTCAAAAAAATTGAAATCTAAAACACTTGGTCTTAAGCATTTCAGATAAGGGTTACTTAACCTATATTGTCTAGTTGTAATATTATTTAATGCTACATTAAAATTAACAATCTTAGATGAGATCTGTGAAAGTGGTAAGCTTATAATTAAAAAATCAAATGTTCTTTGTAGCTTTAAAGTACTGTCACTTTTTTAAAGGAGGAATTAGTGGTGCTAAAATAAATAATATCAAAGTAAATAGTATAATTTATAAGATGTCTTATCAGCATAGAATAATTCCTCCAATATTATTTTAAGATTTATTTCCCCTTGAGCTTCAGAATTAGGTTTTGTATATTTACCATAATGGGATTATAGTAGAAGAGAATTATGGTTTATACCTATAAAATATAAAAACGAACATTTTGGAATCAACATGTCTATTACCTGGCGGCACCTGTAGTTCACTGGGTAGGGCGCAGGCCACATACCCTGAGGCTGGTGGGTTCAAACCTGGCCTGGGCCAGCTAAAACAACAATGACAACTGCAACAACAACAACAACAAAAAAAATGGTTGGGCATTGTGGTGGGCACCTGTAGCTCCAACTACTTGGGAGGCTGAGGCAAGAGAGTCACTTAAGCCCAAGAGTTTAAGGTTGCTGTGAACTGTGACATCATAGCACTCTATCCAGGGTGACATCTTGAGACTGTCTCAAAATAAGAAAAAGGCTAATATCACTTTATGGAGTTTTTATGGGCTGGAAATAAGTAGGAAACCTTGGCTTTTTACCTTTGACATCCCTGATTGGAAATTCTCATCTAATCTTATTTTTATTGTTTTATCTTGATTCAGTAGTGAGCAATGTTATGGCTGTAAAATACTTTTATTTTTGTATCATGTAATATTTAGTAGTCATCTTCTTAAATTTACCCTCATAGATTGTTATATTTCTACTTATTGTTAGAAAGGGGTTTTTCTGTCTCATGGTTTATTATATAGACCTTTAGGATGAGAGGATTTCTAGCATGTATTCTTATTATATACTTTGTAAATTTATTTGTAAATTTAATCATAATTTGTTATTTTATTTGTAATTGTCTTCATTTACCTTTGCTATTTAACTTATTTTTATGTTAATGACGTGTACATAAATTTCACTGAAATCGTCTCAATGCTTGAATTGTGGAAACTGTTTATTTCAGGCTTTCTTCTTGTAATCAGGAAATTAAGTTTATAGTTTGGTTAAGATAAATTTCTCTTTCAAATGGAATTTTATTTATGCTGTGTAATACATTACCATTTATTTTTGGTAGCCAGCATTTTACCAGTACATTAAAAATATTAATATAGTGACCATCTTCTTGACTTTTCAAACTATATAACTTTCTTCATGTTAGTTAATTTATGTTTGACAATTATTTTTGACTATTCTCTTTATTTTCTAGTTAAAACATTGTAGCCGGTATATACACGACTTATTTCCTTCACTTATCAAGAATTTGGATCCTGTGCCACTTAGACATCTACTTAATCTGGTCTCAGCTCTTGAGCCAAGTGTTCATACTGAACAGGTAATACATTCAGAAAATCATGTTGGAGATTTTTATTTTTTGTAAAGTGAAAATTTGTGATTTAGAAAATTCAACGTGTATTTTATTAGTGCTGGCCTTTCAGTTAGACAAAAATAATGTTTAATTTGTTATAATGTTGCATAAAAGCATCCAGCTTTAATCTCTCTATTTTTTTTTTAGACATTGTACTTGGCATCCATGTTAATTAAAGCACTATGGAATAATGCACTAGCCGCTAAGGCTCAGTTGTCTAAACAGAGTTCTTTTGCATCTTTATTAAATACTAATATTCCCATTGGAAATAAGAAAGGTTAGTAAACTCTAAGTTGTCCAAAGTTTCCCAGTCAAATTTGAAGTACGAAGCATAGTATATAGAAACTGTGGTTGAGGACCAAGGGGCAGGTTCATAGACACATTGTAATCCTAGCACTCTGGGAGGCCAAGGTGGGCAAAATCTTTTAGCTCAGAAGTTGGAGACCAGCCTGAGCAAGAGCAAGAACCCATCTCTAAAAGTAGTTAGCTGGGTATTATGGCTAGATGCTGAGGCAAGAGAATCACTTGAGCCCAGGAGTTTGAGGTTGCTATGAGCTATGATTCCACGGCATTCTTTATCGAGAACAACAAAATGAGATCTGTCTCAAAAAAACCCCCAAAACCTATGATTAGTTCATGTTTTTTGTTTACATTTCAAGTAAAGGACAGTAATAAAGTCTTAAAAGTTATTGGATTTTTTTCATTTTTAATTTTCTTTCTAATAAATCCTCAAAGCATTACTTCTTAAAAGCTTTTGAGTTTTTATTTAGTGATCAAACAAAAGCTTTCTTTAAGCTTAACATAATGATATAATTCTCTTTTTGTAGTTTTCTACTTCAAAGTTTTCTGCCATGTCTAGAGCTTTACATGTATCTTTTACATTACATATATAGTTTCAAGGACTTTCTAAAACTATACTTAAACTCACATTTTGTCTCCTGACATCAGATACTACTATTTTCTTAGGCTTTTCTGTGTAGGCACCCACCACAACTGCAGCAGGTGGGGGGGACTTACTTACTACGGGTTTCCCCTCCCATTATCTTGTTGACAATATAGTAATAACACTGTCCCAGAGAAGCTCAGTCACTTAGAATATTTTCCTCCTGTTTTTTCCTTTTTTTCTTCAGAGGAAGAAGAGCTCAGAAGAGCAGCTCCATCACCTTGTAAGTTGAGTCTCAGAAATTTATAGCAATGTGACTTAGTTTTCTTTTGGTGATCTAGAGTTAATTGATTTTTATATAATAATGTATTTGTATCAGAATCATAAAGCTTATTTTGAGAAAGAGATATAAACCTTTAATTATCAATCTTACCCATTTTGCTTAAAACCATTAATATGTTGACTTTAATTGAAATCGTATATATCCACTTTAGTAAACATTGACAAATGTTACCATATTTTGAGATTATATTTTTGGATACTTAGTTTAAAACTTTGGTAAGCAGCTCAGGATATTATTCTGTTAGATTTATGTCAACACAAATTAGAAATAGGCTGGTGTGGTAGCTCACACCTATAATTTAGCACTCTGGGAGGCTGAGGTGGGAGGATCCCTTGAGGTCAGAGTTTTGAGACCATCTTCAACAACATAGTGAGACCCTATTTCTACTAAAAATAGAAAAAAATTACCCAGGCATTGTAGCAGGTGCCTGTAGTCCCAGTTATTCAGTAGGTTGAGGCAGGAAGATTGCTTGAACCTAGGAGTTTTGCGGTTGCTATGAGATAGGCTGATGTCATGGCTGTATCTTAGGTTAAAAAAAAAAAAATTAGAAAAAAAATGAAATCCCCAGTCTGTCTGTATAACTAAAAATATATATATATTTTATATAGGGTCACCTGCAGCTAGCCCTCAAAGCAGTGATAATAGTGATACACATCAAAGTGGAGGGAGTGACATTGAAATGGATGAACAACTTATTAATAGAACCAAACATGTGCAACAGCGACTTTCAGACACAGAGGTATGAAAATAAGTTTTTCTTCTTTTAAAGGGATTTTTGGAGGTCCTGGCACAACGAGGCCAGGTGGTGTGGCTCATGCCTATAATCCTAGCACTCTGGGAGGCCAAGGCAGGTTGGATCACCTGAGCTCAGGAGTTTGAGGCCAGCCTGAGCCAGACCTTGTCTCTAAAAATAGCCAGGTGTTGTGGTGGGTACTTGTAGTCCCAGCTTTTTGGGGGGGCTGAGGCAAGAGAGCGGCATTGATAGACTCTGTCTCAAAGATAAAAAGTACAGGCCAGGTGTAGTGGCTCACCTCTGTATCCTAGCACTCTGGGAGGCCGAGGCAGGAAAATAGCTTGAGCTCATGAGTTTGAGATCAGCCTGAGCAAAAGCGAGACCCCTGTCTCTACTAAATAGAAAAATTTAGGCAAGGGGATTGCTTGAGTCCAAGAGTTGGAGGTTGTTGTGATCTATCATGCCATAGCACTGTATCCAGGGCGACAGACTCTGTCTCAAAAAAAAAAAAAAAAAGTACAGTTTTTGACATCAGTTACTTTTTTCTTACTAATTTAGATATCTGTTTAAATCTTTTTGTTTCAAAATACAGGAATCTATGCAAGGAAGTTCTGATGAAACTGCTAACAGTGGTGAAGATGGAAGCAGTGGTCCTGGTAGCAGTAGTGGACATAGTGATGGATCTAGCAATGAGGTCAATTCTAGCCATGCAAGCCAATCAGCTGGGAGCCCTGGCAGTGAGGTACAGTCAGAAGACATTGCAGATATTGAAGCCCTTAAAGAAGAAGATGAAGATGATGATCACGGCCATAATCCTCCCAAAAGCAGTTGTGGTACTGATCTTCGGAACAGGAAGTTAGAAAGTCAAGCAGGCATTTGCATGGGAGATTCCCAAGGCGCATCAGAAAGAAATGGAACAAGCAATGGAACAGGAAAGGACCTGGTTTTTAACACTGAGTCATTGCCATCAGTAGATAATCGAATACGAATGCTGGATGCCTGTTCACATTCTGAAGACCCAGAACATGATATTTCAGGGGAAATGAATGCTGCTCATATAGCACAAGGATCTCAGGAGTCATGTATCACACGAACTGGGGACTTCCTTGGGGAAACTATTGGGAATGAATTATTTAATTGTCGGCAGTTCATTGGTCCACAGCATCACCACCACCACCACCACCACCACCACCATCACCACCACCACCACCACCACCATCATGATGGGTAAGCCTGCTTCAAAATAAAGATTTAGCTTATATTTCCTTTGGGGGCAAGTATTATGGTCTGTTCAGTTGTAATTTATTATATATTAGTGCTGTTCAATATTAATAGTTATAGAATACAAACTAGAAATTCAAGGTACTACAAATAGGTAATTTTAAGTTTTCCAGTTGGTATGTTTAAAAATAAAATGAAACAAATGAGATTAAATGTATATTTTATTTAACTCAATAATTTCTACAATGACATTTCCAGATATAATCAATATAAAAATTAGTAAGATTTTTACATTCCTTTTTTTCTGAGTCTTCAATATTTAGTCCTATTTTCTACCTACAGCAGATGTCAATTTAGACTAGCCAGTTTTTATGTGTATAAAGGCCACGTATGGTTTGTGGGTATCATATTAGACAGCATAGATTTAGGTCTGTTCTTATACTGCTTGTAATAATTGTCTAAAAGCAGATAGAGATTGCTTATGGAAATTTCCACTAAACTATGATGACGAAAAGAGAAATGTTATGGCATCTTCTAATTTTGAGATATTAATAAAGATAAGCTGCAACATGAAGGTTTTTGATTATCTATAAAGTATACCCATGATATTTAACAGTAAGTGATTCTGTCACTTACTGTGGTGATACTGTCTTGAGTATAGTACTTAATTTTTCTCATCCATAAAATGGGAGCAACAGTACCTATCTCATGGGTTTATTGTGTGGGCTAATGTGATCAGTGTTAAGTAAGTGCTCATTAAATGTTAGCTACTGTTTAGTATTGTTATTGCAAGTAATAGTAGTTGAATTGACCATGAGAAATAAATATGCTGTTTGTCAGCATGAGTTTTCTAAGACTTGAAAATTTGCCCTATCTTCCTCAATTTAGTTTAATGGTTTTGGTGAGGTACATATCTATAAACATTATTACTTTTTTTTCCTTTGCCTTTTAATTTTATTCTTATCACTGACACATCCATGTTTTAGTTTTTAGTTTTTTTGAGACAGAGTCTCACTTTGTTGCCTTTGGTAAAGTGCCATGGCATCACAGCTCACAGCAACCTCAAATTCCTGGGCTTAAGTGATTAAGTGATTCTCTTGCCTCAGCCTCCCTCAGTAGGAGCAGGAGGGACTATAGGCGCCTACCACAATGCCCAGCTATTTTTAGAGTTGAGGTCTTGCTGTGGCTCAGGCTGCTCTCAAACCTGTGAGCCCAGGCAGTCCACCTACCTTGACTTCCCAGAGTGCTATGTATGACACAACCTTTTTTTTTTTTTTTTTTTTTTCATTACAGAGACGGAGTCTCACTTTGTCACCCTTGGTAGAGTGCTGTGCCTTCACAGCTCACAGCAATCTCCAACTCTTGGGCTTAGGACATTCTCTGGCCTCAGCCTCCTGAGTAGCTGGGACTACAGGTGCCTGCCACAATGCCCAGCTATTTTTTGTTGCAGTTTGGCTGGGGCTGGGTTTGAACCTGCCACACTATATGGAGCTGGTGCCCTACTCACTAAGCCACAGGTGCCGCCCAACGCATCCTTTTTTAAGGCAGTATTTTTCAACCTTGGCGTTATTGACATTTTGGGCCAGATAATTTCTTATTTTGAATTTGTAATATGAATGTTGCCCTTTGTATTGTAGAATATTAGCCAACATCTAATCCCTATCTCTAGGTTTTAGTAGCATCCCTCAAAGCATCTCTCAGTTATAACAACCAAAAGTATTTTTTAGCATTTCCAGATGTCTTCCCTATGGACCACATTGACCCCTAATTGAGAATGCTGGCTTATTGTCTAACATTACAGATATAAATTTTAAAAGTTGTCCCAAGCACAACTCATGATGAATTAGTGTATTACAAAACAGAGGTGCAATATTATCAGTTTGTCACATTGGAAATCTTTTAGTTTTTGACACCTATATCTACTGCCTACCCCAGAAGACCTAATGATTTAGTTTTTTTTATTTCAGGTCTTCCCATACTCTGTGTATTATGGTACTACTTGTGAGTCTCTAAATCAACCCTGCACTTCATGTTATTTTTTATTCCTTTGTCTCTGCATCCTTTAGCATACTCAGAACAGTATGTTTTAGAAGTGAGTGCCTAATACATGTTTGATGAATTAAAAGTTCCCCAATTAACTAAATCTAGATTACATCCTTAAATTGAATAGTTTTCTCATTTGAGTCTGCGGTTGTATGAATAAATGGAAACAAGTTTTATGGTTTCACTTTGTGACTTCGAGTTTGTAAAATAATATATAATAATATTACTGGTCTTGCCTAAAACTGTTCCTTTTGAAGTTGTTCTAAGTGAGGTGTGTTAATAGGCCAGGTAGTATATGTGTATATTGTAAAATGATTAAATATTTCTGACATTGTAGTTTTTCAGTTGTTGTAAAGCTTCCTATATTACATATTATTAAAAATAGATGTAGCTTTGAGTGTATTGAGTGTTAATTATTTTGAGAGGTACTTTTATGATTGACAAAGTATGTTTAAATTTGTCATTATTAACTTTATGTTTTTCTCTTTGTGTTGTAGGCATATGGTTGATGATATGCTAAGTGCAGATGATGTCAGTTGCAGTAGCTCCCAGGTCAGTGCAAAATCAGAAAAAAATATGGCTGATTTTGATGGTGAAGAGTCCGGATGTGAAGAGGAGCTAGTTCAGATTAATTCACATGCAGAACTAACATCTCATCTCCAACAACATCTTCCCAATTTAGCATCCATTTACCATGAACATCTTAGTCAAGGTAAGGTTCTGTATTAAGTAAAATATATCACCTTTCTCAGAAATAATTTATATTACATTAAAAGGAATCAACAATTATTGTTGTAATATTTAAACACTTGTCAAAATAAGCTTAATGTGGTAGTTTTCTTTCCATGGGAACAAAATTATTATAAATACTCAATCACAAGTATAAATTACACCTGCAGTTCTATCATGAGATGTTCAGCTGGGAATGGAAATGTGTAGTAATAATATGAAAGAATTATGGCTTTGTATTTTAGAAAATGGCTGAATTGGATTTTATATTCAGAAATCTCAGGACCTGTAGGTCACAAAAGATCTCATATTTGATGCCATTTATATGCAATATCTTGAATAGGCAGATCTGTAGTAACAGAAAATAGATTGCTTGGGACTGGAGAAGTTGCGGGGAGGAAGAAGGTGATTGCTAAGGAGCAAAATGTTCCTCATTTTCTTTCTTCTTTTTTTAAAATTATTATTTTTTTTTTTACAAAGTGTTTCATCTGTGGTGATGAAAATATTGAGAAAGGATTTTTCTAATTAGTCTAAATTAAGAAAACGTTATCGGGCGTGACTAGACTGAGAAGAGTGGAGGATAGAGGAGGTTAAAGAGTAGCAGGAGATTAAGGAGGAATGGGAGAAAAAAATAAGAAAGGGAAGAAGAACAGTTTAGAATTGGTAATTTAAAGGTCTTTATGCACCCTCTTGATTGGTTAGGTACCATCAGCATATGCTAGCCTAGTAAATGGGTTTTGGAATAACAGTACATTACAATATAAGTAAACCTGATGGATGTGTTTATGCTATAAGGCCATGATTAGAGTGGGAGACGGAACTTGTGGACCTTGGCAAAAACTTAACTCATTTCAAATGTTCCTTGTACATGATTCACCTACATTAAGTTACTTACCTTGACTTTTTTATTGTTACTGTGGTTGTTAAGAAATGAATAGGTTAAGATTGAGGTCATTAGATTGAATTTGATGCCATGTACTGGTAGTCACTATTCTTCTTATCTCATATTTTCTTTTTGAGTATTCAGTATTTGACCTTTTTTATATAGAGAGCTAGAAATTGAACAAAATGATATGTATTAATGTCTCCAGATCAACTTTGTATTACATATTTTTAGTATTATAAAGAACTCTCCCAACACAGATAATCAGATTTAAAACCAAGGAAAAATATTTGAACAGATTCTTTATAAAAGACGTAATCAGTAAGTACTTTTCAGTGTCAATGAAAACAGCCTCAGTATCTGGCAAATGAAAAGTTAAAACCACAATGAGGTACTACCATATACCTGTTAGAATGGGTAAATTTAAGGGCTGGCGCCAGGATGCAAAACTCACCCATTGCTTTTGAGTATAAGACACACCCACTTTGGAGAACTGTTTGATCGGTTTCTCACAAAGTTCAATAAATACCTACCATGTGACCCAGCAAATCCTGCCCTGTGGTTTTATCCAAGGGAAATGAAAATATATGTCTACAACAGAATGTTTATGTTCATACTTGCTGCTTTACTCATAAAGTCCTCAGTTGGAATTGAGTTCCATAATTGGTGTATTCACATGTGGAATTCCACTAATAAAAAGAACCTCTGACATACGCAACACTGCAGATGAATATTAAAAAACATTCACAGCAAAAGAAGTTAGAAGAGTACTACTATTTCTCAGTGTTAAACATAGTCCTACAAGCAGTCAAAAGTAATTTTTAATGATAGGCATCTGCTCAGTGAAAGCTTAGTGGTTAGGGTTGGGGGTTGATTGTTAGAGTCATGAAGGAATGTTCTGAGGTGATAGAAATATTCCCTATTTTTGTTATTTATGTATATTACATCTTAATAAAATTAATTTTAAAAGGTAAAGGCCAAAACATCCCCTCCCCCAAAACAATAAGCCACAGACTGGAAGAAATATTTGAAAATTATATATCTAATATATACTTAGATAATATCTTGTATCCAGAATATATAGGAAATTTTTCAACTCAGTAGTAAAACAACGTAATTAAAAAGTGGAAAATGATTTCACTAAAGAAGGAATACGACATGAAAAGATCCTCAAAAATCATTAGTCATTAGATTTCAAATTAATAATCACAATGAGATTCCACTATTCACCTGTTAGAATGGCTACAGTTAAAAAGAGTGATCATACTAAGGCGTTGAGCAGAGGATGTGGAGGAACAGGTGCTTTCATATACTACTGATGGAAATATAAAATGGAACAACCACTTTGGAAAACATTTGTCAGTTACTTAAAGTGTTAAATATACATATACTATATATATTACCTGGAAGTTTTACTCCTAGGTATTTACCCAATAGAAAGGAAAGATATCATACAGAGAATTGTTACACAGGTTTATAGCAGCATTATTCATAATAGCCACAACTAAGAAACTCCCCATATCTCCTTTAACTGGTGAATATATAAACAAAATACAGCATTTCTGAATCAAGGAAAATTATTTCTTAAAAGGAACCTTAGAAACAAAAGAAGCCAGGTGTAAAATATTACATATTATGTAATTCTATTTACATGAAGTTTTCTAGAAAAGGCTAATTTATGGAGATAATAAAAGGAGTTAGAATAGGGAATGTGATCAGTGATTAACTATGTTTAGGTATAAGGAAATGTTTGGGGATAGTGAAAATGTTCTAAAATTGGATTGTGGGGCAGTGCCTGTGGCTCAGTGAGTAGGGCACTGGCTCCATATACTGAGGGTGGTGGGTTTGAACCCAGCCCAGGCCAAACTACAACCAAAAAATAGCCAGATGTTGTGGCAGGCACCTGTAGTCCCAGCTACTCGGGAGGCTGAGGCAAGAGAATTGCTTAAGCCCGAGAGTTTGAGGTTGCTGTGAGCTGTGATACCATGGCCCTCTACCAAGGGTGACAAAGTAAGTCTTTCTCTCTAAATTGTGGTGGTGGTTGCACAGTTCCCAATTCAATATACTCTTTGTACATATACAATTCAGTAGATGAATTTCATGGTAAGACTTTCAAAAAAGCATTTTTGTTTAATGTTATGTAACTAGTGATTATTCATCCTGGCACCCAAGAAGGTTTTTTTTTCTTCTTTTTTTTTTTTAAGATAGTGTCTTGCTCTGTTAGGGCTAGAGTGCAGAGGTGACATCATAGCTCACTGCAACCTCAGGCGCCTGCAAGGGGTGGGGAACCTGCAGCTTTAAGGCCACATGTGGCCCTCCATATCCTCAAATACAGCCCCTAAGGGATCAAATCCAAACTTCATACAACTAATCCCTTTGTTAAAAGAATTCATTCTGTAAAATTTGGATTTAGTTAAAAGGCTGAGCTCAAGGATCCAAGCAGCCACACGTGACCCCCAAGGCTGCATATTCCCCACCTGTAATCCATACCACCAAGCCTAGCTAAGTTTTCAATTTTTATGGAAAAAGGCTCTTGCTATGTTGCTCAGTCTCCTAGCCTCAAACATTCCTCCTATCTTGTCATCCCCAAATGCTAGAATTACAGCCTGGCCTTAGATTATTATCATAGATACTTTTGATTTAATTGATTGTTTTGGGGGTAAATTATCTTCAATAATTTTTTTAAATGTAGGGATTATAAGAGACTATAATGTCCCTTGGTTAAAGAATTATTTCAGATAAGTTATCTTCTTTATTCTAGTTTTAAATATTTATATAAAATTCTTGACATAGGAAAACTATCAGGTAATATTTATTAGAAATAGCAAAGAAATAATGGAAAGAAAATTTATTTCATTTTAGCCTTGCCAACCTCTAGTACTATTCATTTCCATTCATAAGGTAAGTATTGTACTGGTGTTGTATTTTTATTTTGTGATTTAAAGAAGAGCATTATTCTTATACTTTCGTTTGTTAACTTTATGGATGCTATAATTTCCAATTTTAGTCAGCTACATTCCTCTTTAGTGTACTGTGTTTTGCCCCTTCAGGACCTGCAGTTCATAAACATCAGTTTAACAGTAATGCTGTGACAGACATTAATTTGGATAACGTTTGCAAGAAAGGAAACACTTTGTTGTGGGATATAGTCCAAGATGATGATGCAGTAAGTTATTTAGTAGAGTCAAAAGATAACAAAATTTTAGCAAGATGCAATTAGGACAAATAATAACTTTATGTACATTTTTTGTAGGTTAATCTTTCTGAAGGATTAATAAATGAAGCAGAGAAACTTCTCTGTTCCTTAGTGTGTTGGTTTACGGATAGACAAATTCGAATGAGATTCATTGAAGGTTGCCTTGAAAACTTAGGAAACAACAGGTAAAGAGGAATTTTAAAAATTTTATGAAGTACTTAAAGTTCTTTTTGTGCATTCTTATTTGCCAAGTGTGGTGTTTTCATAGTATTTAATATACCTATATCAGTTTATTTTTTGGTAATTAATTATGGATTTTATATTAAATGTAGAGACTTTTCCTTCACAGAGATCATATTTTGTCACTTAGTATTTCTTTTATTAGCACTTTTCAGTACTCTTGGTTAGATCTCCTCCAACAGAAAAAAAAAGAATAATATGTATTCTTTTCTTGATTCTGTGAACACAGCTGTGATTAGTCTGTTTTTAAATTGCAGTTAAATGTCCTTAAACTGTCTTATATACAGGAAGCTAAATAAGATAAATGAAATCAAACTTAAGCTAAAATGTAAGCACATTAATAATAACATTGTTCCTCTTTCATATGGGTGGAGCTTTTGTGTCTTAGCTTCTGTAGTACATTAAAAATTAGGTTAGTAACTTACCAACTTGTATTCATTAAATATGTGCAGCTCTTTGTATGTCAATCATACCTGAATAAAGTGTTCTTTAAAAAATAGAATTAGCTTAATGTTTCTCTCCATTTTGAGTTTTGCCTCATATTTAGGTACTTCTCACTGGGGTTCAGTTGATGACAAGGTTCTTGATTTTTAGTGCTGTTTTGTCAGCACATTTTAGTTTCCCTTATACGACTTAAGGAATGTTCCATTTTTTGATGTAGTAAAAGCATCCTGGTGTATATGTTGAGAATTTAGTTATTATAAATGTCTGGTAAAGTGTATTCAGTATTTTATTTTTTTTCTTTAAAGGGCTATAATTTGAATAGTCATGAATAATGGAAAACAAGCCACTGATAGTATTCTTAGTGGATTAATTGCCTGTTTTGTCATATATTCTTCAAAAAGAATGCTTAATGGCTGGGTGTTATGTCATTTATGTAGGTTTTGTACTAGTTAATTTTAAAATATTAATTTTCTTTTAAAAGTCTTTGTGAAAGCATCAACTTTCTTACGGTGGTTATATTTATGTTCCCTATATGTACATCTGCATACCTTATGACCCAGTAATTCCTCTTTTAAGTATGTGCCTAATAGAAATTTATCCAGATAGTCACCAAAAGACAAATTCAAGAATATTAATAGCAGCACTTTTCAAAATAGCTAAATATTCTTTACCCAATGCCAAAAAACCAATAGAATGATGGATAATTAGAGTTGTTTATAGAATGAAACACTAGATATCAATAACAGTTAATGAACTACTACAACTACATGGAATGATGTAGTTGAATCTCATACTGTTATACGAAAGAAATCAGGCACAAAAGAGTACATCTCCATTCTGTTACATTTATATCAAATTTAAAAACAAGTAAACTATTGTTAGTTGTCAGGATAATGATTTCTCTTATGTTGTTAATGGTAGGAAGGTATACATGGAGGCTTCTGAGATTCTGATATTGATTTATTTCTTAATCTGGGCACTGGTTCCATAGATGTGTTTACCTCAAAATTTTGATTTGTGCACTTAGATTAATACACATTTTTGCGTGTCAGCTATACTTCAGTGAAAAGTAAAAAAACTATATGAAAGATAAAATATGCAGCAATTAAGAGTTCCATTTTCAAAGATTATATAGTGATATGGGCATACCTTTGCAGGCCCTTCTGTTTAAAAGATGGCAAGAAATAAGTCATAGTATAATCTCTACAATACAGTTATTTCTGGGAAGATTGAGTTATTTTTTCTTCATGCCTTTTGTTTCTCAGCTTTTCTATAGTAAGCACATATTTCTTACATAAGCAGGGAAATTTAAAAGAGACAAAAGGAAAAATTTGAAAAATTATCAACCTGGGACTTTTTTATTAAGGTTTTGTCTGAGGTAATCCTTATTCCATAGTCAATGGTTTATTGTATATCTAGTAAACATAACTACTGTGAGGTTAATTTTGTCTTCAAAGTTTGCTCTTCGGAAGATTGTTATATCATCCAAGTCTTGATGGGAATGACATTAGTAATATATGACAATACATGGAGTATAGTGGCATTTTTAGTTTGTACGGTATGCAACATGGCCAATGGATAGCAGCTGAAACTAGTCAAGTTTTCGTGTAAACATCATTAGTCTGGGTTTCCTGGTAAACCAGTTCTAAATGGGGTGTTTTCCCCCTGCTAGGCAATGTCCGAAGACATTTTTGGTTGTCAAGACTAGTAAGTGGGGTTGGGTGTTACTTCAGGCCAGGGATGCTGCTAACACATTATAATGCAGAAGACCTCACGGCACATAAGAATTTCCAACTCAGAATGTCACTAGTGCTAGGATTGAAAAACTGTGTTCTAATCACAAGGTTGCTTTCTTGGGGGAGGCACCTGTGGCTCAAAGGAGTAGGGCACCAGCCCCATGTGCCAGAGGTGGCAGGTTCAAACCCAGCCACGGCCAAAAAAAAAAAAAAAACCTTACAAGGTTGCTTTCTCAGACCTAGCCCTCTAAGTTTACCATAACATTAAGAATGTTGCGGGGCAGTGCCTATGGCTCAAGGAGTAGGGCGCCAGCCCCATATGCTGGAGGTAATGGGTTCAAACCTGGCCCCAGCCAAAAACTGAAAAACAAACAAACAAACAACAAAAAAAGAAGAATGTTGCACAAGGATGCTGACAAGAATAGAAACATTTCTTATGTTTAAACAAGCACATGAGCTATTCCAACCTTAACCCCTTTACCACAGTCCTGACATTTGACCAGAAAAATAGAAGGTATATTTCTTTATGATGTCTGTTTTTCATCTACTCAAAGAGGATTTGTTTCTGTTTCTTTTTATCTTTACTGTTAACCTTTTCATTTTCTGTTCTTGCTATGGTTTATAGACCTGTCAGTGTTTTGCTTGCATTTCTCTCTCTCTCTTCTCTCCTTCTCTTCCTCTCTCTCTCTCCCTCTTCCCTCTCTTTCTAAAAATAGGGTTTTGTTCTGTCATCCATACAGTGGCAAAAAGCATTTGCTTTGCTTTTCTATGGTCATATTTAAATTTATTTTGTAAAATCAACTTAGGTTTTTTTTTTAAATAGCAAGCAGAAGATTCTGAATAAAGTTGAATGTTAATATAAGCTAGTTACTTCTAAGGAAACCAGGCTCTCCCATAAATCCCTCATAATTCTACCATTCATACAGAACTATTGTCAATACTTTTTTTTTTTTGAGGCAGAGTTTCATTATGTTGCCTTTGGTAGACTGCCCTGGCTTCACAGCTCACGGCAATCTCTAACTCTTGGGCTTAAGTGATTCTCTTGCCTCTGCCTCCCTTGTAGCTGGGACTATACGCACCTGCCACAACACCTGGCTATTTTTTTGTTGCAGTTGTCAGCAAGTGTGGGCTGGGTTCAAACCAGCCAGAATCAGTGTATGTGGGCAGTGCCTGAACCAGTGAGCTACAGGGGGCCAAGGCCCCATTGTCAACACTTTTTAAGATGTATTTATAATCTTTAAAGAGATGTAATCTCTTTATATGACATGTGATTTGCACATTTAGCCTTAGGCAGATGGCTTTATAAGGAACAACATAATATTTCAGCAGTGTAAAAAGTTTAAAGTTATGCAAAAAAAATCATGCATCAGACTGGTTTGCAGAATGTTGTCATAAAGTGCGAGCATAAGGTGGACACAGGTCTCATAAGGTGGACAGAGTAATCAAAATTCCATTACTTTTGGGACAGGGCACCCTTTCAACCCAGGTTTTCCCATCTCAGGGAAGAACAGGGAAAAGAAGGCTGAAAAGTGTTTTGTTAGCAAAGATGAGTAAGATAGCTCCGCTGCCTATTGAGTAGGGTAGAAGCAGGCATTGGGTTGTAATCACTTCTTTTGTTTTCTGTGTTTACTTAAAGAGAGGTCTATATATTGTGCCTAGGCATCCCTGAAATTCTCTACCCCCTCAAGAATTAAATTGATACTAGCTTGAGAACCTGTTCATTTTATTATTTTGGCCTTTCTCAAGCCACTGTAGGCACTTTAACCCATGTGTTCAAATTTTTTGCCTTTGTGGACAAATGATTTCTTTTTTTTTTTTTTTTTTTTGAGACAGAGCCTCAAGCTATCCCCCTGGGTAGAGTGCTGTGGCATCACAGTTCACAGCAACCTCCAACTCCTGGGCTCAAGCAAGTCTCCTGCCTCAGCCTCGCAAGTAGCTGGGACCACAGGCACCCGCCACAATGCCTTGGGTTCCTCTCTTTTATGAACCCCCCCAGTTATCCAGTCAGCTCAATTAACCTTCACTGTTTGCCTGCCTTTTTGTTTCTGTGTCAAACATCATATGCTTATTTTTCCACATTGTAATGATGAAAAAACATTTATTGAAGAAAATTTAGGAAGTAAATAACATTTAAACAATATAGACTCAACACCATTGACTACAAGAGAGAGAATTTAATAAGATCTTCAAAAAGCAATACCATTAACACTCATTTTAAGACTTGCCCCACTATGTAAGGTTCTTCTTAAAGGAAATGAGATATGGAATCTTTTGTCTTTTTCTTTTTATATCTTAAAGACATTGCTGAAATAACATAAAATGTAAACAATTTTGAAATCTGCTTTTATGATTTAAGATAACATTGTTCCTATATATTTTTTCTTTGTGATATCTCCTATTGATTTTATAGTTGTTAGAGTCCTTATGTTGACAGCTGAGGAAACTTTAAGAAAGTGTCTCTAAGTAGAGGTATTAGCAAAGGCCCTGAGACAAGAACATGCTTGTTGGTGTTAAGATAATAGCAAAGAGGAAGATGAACAAAGTTAGACTGATGGGAGGAAGGAGGCAGATCACACAGGACTTTGTAGTCTAACCTAAATACTTTTTTTTTTTTTTAGACAAAGTCTCACTGTGTCACCCTCAGTAGAGGTGCTATAGTGTCAAGCTTACAGCAACCTTCAACTCTTGGGCTTAAGTGATTCTCTTGCCTCAGCCTCCCAAGTAGCTGGAAGTACAGGTGCCCACCCCAATGCCCAGCTATTTTTGGTTGTAATTGTCATTGTTGTTTAGCCAGGCCTGGGCTGGGTTTGAACCGCCAACCTCAGTGTATGTGGCCAGCGTCCTAACCACTAAGCCACGGGCACTGAGCCCTAATACTTTTGATTTTATTTAGAAACAAAGTTTTTTAATTTCTCCTATTCAGTATTTACCTCAGTTTCAGAAGTGCACACCTATTTCAGAAGTGTTTTGGTATCACTGATATTTTTCTCTAAAAGTAGGCAGTGTTGCTACTTTTATTTACTTACATACCATTTTTGTGGATAGAGTGCCGGCTCTTTGAAGAAATATTGGCTCCAAAGTACAAAAGAAAAATTCATTTCTTCATTAAAAGATTTTCCTGGCTAAGCACTGTGGCTCATGCCTGTAACTCTAGGAGGCTGAGGCAAGTGGATTACTCTAGCTCAGGAGTTTGAGATCAGCCTGAGAAAAAGAGACTCCTGTCTCTACTAAAAATAGAAAAATGTGCTGGCCATTGTGGTGGGCACCTATAGTCCCAGCTACTTGGGAAGCTGAGGCAAGAGGATCTCTTCATCTCAAGAGTTTGAGGTTGCTATGAGCTATGATGATGCCACAGCACTCAACCCAAACAGTACAAAACTGTGTCTCAAAAATAACCAAGCAGTTTCCTGCTTCTTTGAAGGTTCATGCAGACAACTTCCTTTTCTCCTTCCGGGATTTGTATGTCAGTGTCTTCCCTATGCCTATTCTTTCCTGAGAGAGAATAGAAACACTCACATTTTCCTTAAGTGATTCCCTATCCCCTTTCTGCACCTTCATACTTGAGGTATGTGGTATTAACATGGTTCATAAGTCAGTGATTCTCAACTTGAATGCAAGTCATATTAAGTGAGAATTAGGGAGAAAGTGGTAACATTGACTTGGTAAAGAATACTCTCATGAAAAAAAGTGATTTTTATATGCTCTTGACTTGCTTTTATACCCAGATACTTACTGTGTATTTTATCTTAAAAGTCTTGTTCTTAGAATTTTTTTTTTTCTGAAACAAGGTCTCACTATGTCACCTTTGGTGGAGTTGCTGTGCCATCACGGCTCACAGCAACCTCAAACTCTTGGGACTACAGACAACCTGCCACAAAACCTGGCTATTTTTTTGTTACAATTGTTGTTTGGCAGGCCCATGCTGGGTTTGAACCCGCCAGCTCTGCCAGCTCTGGTATAAGTGGCTAGCGCCCTAGCTGCTGAGCTACAGGTGCTGAGCCTTGTTCTTGGAATTATATAACTTGAATTTCCTGCCCTTATACACAGTGTATAAAATAAATTTACATCCCAGAAAAAAAATTTTAATGTTTGCATATTTGTATGTAAAATTCATTAAACTTTTTGCAATTTAAGATTTTAAATAGCTGAATTTCTATAGAAAGCTACAGTCACTTGTAGTTAAAATTATTCTGCAAATAACCTGTTTTATCTGTTTTAGATCAGTTGTAATTTCACTTCGTCTTCTACCAAAATTGTTTGGTACTTTTCAGCAGTTTGGAAGTAGTTATGATACACACTGGATTACAATGTAAGTAAATAAAAGCAATAAAAGTATTTGTAAGATTTATTTCAAATTGTAGTTATTTATTGAGGTTTTGATAGCTTATCATCGTTTACTCTATACCAGGAAAATTTGGATTTGATGTGGTTTAAATGTTTCTTTAGGTTTCTCTGCCACTTAGCCCTGTAAAGATTTATATTCCAATCAGTAGGAAAATCTGACTTGTTTTCTAGGTTGTTTGAGAACAGTATGATAGCAATTAATGCTCTAATTTTACAGAGACAATTTTTATTGCATGTGGCTACAGTAGGAGAACTGAAGAAATTCCAAACTGAAATCAGCATCCTTCAATGTGTTTAATTTTTCCCATTACTGGGATTGGTTCTAGACCTACCATTAAGTTAGGGATGATCTTGATACCACCCTGCTACAGGTAGAACATCCAAAATGCCACAGTCCAAAACTTTCTGAGCACCAACATGATACTCACATTTTCATTGGAACATTTTGGATTTTGGATTTTCAGATTAGGGATGTTCAAATATTCAGAATCTTAAAAAAATCCAAAATCTGAAACACTTCTGGTCACAGGCATTTCAGATAAAGGATACTCAAAATATACTCTTTTACATGTATAGAGAACTCAATGAATCTTTTTTTTTTTTTTTTTTTTTGAGACGGAGCCTCAAGCTATCCGCCTGGGTAGAGTGCCATGGCATCACAGCTCATAGCAACCTCCAACTCCTGGGCTCAAGCGAGTCTCCTGCCTCTGCCTCCCAAGTAGCAGGGACCACAGGCGCCCGCCACAACGCCCGGCCATTTTTTTGGTTGCAGCCATCATTGTTGTTTGGCGGGCCCGCGCTGGGGATTCGAACCCGCCACCTTAGGTGTACGTGGCTGGCGCCTTAGCCAGTTGAGCCACAGGCGCCGAGCCGAACTCAATGAATCTTTAAAGAATTCTTCTTTTTTTATTTTTTTGAGACAGAGCCTCAAGCTGTCCCCCTGGGTAGAGTGCTTTGGCATCACAGCTCATAGCAACCTCCAACTTCTGGGCTCAAGCAAGTCTCCTGCCTCCACCTCCCAAGTAGCTAGGACCACAGGCGCCTGCCACAACACCCAGCTATTTTTTGGTTGCAGCTGTCATTATTGTTTGGTAGGCCAGGCTGGATTCGAACTCACCACCTTAGGTGTATGTGGCTGGCGCCTTAGCCACTTGAGCCACAGGCGCTGAGCCAAGAATTCTTATAAGTCTAGAGAAAGTTGGCAGCCACAAGCAATTAAAATCCAAGAAAATATGTTGTATACTTTATTCTAAATAAACTTGTGAAGAGATTTCAGAGGCATTTAAATTTCATTAACATCTTTTGAAGGATTCATTTGTGAATGAATTAGTGTGTGAATACTTCCTTCTCAAATCTAAGATTAGGTAGCATAAGTGCTTGCTTGTTTTCAAAATGAAAACATTTAAAAATTTTTAAAATTATCATTTTAAAAATTCTTGGAAGTCTGCACTGTAGTTCCAAATTGGATGAAGTTATTTCTGTATCATATCTCTGTTCTATGTTTTGTTTTTTCATATTGCTTATTCTTTATTGTTGTTTTAAAGGGAATATGTTTAACTTATACCTCTATTCTTTTTAGAATTAGAAAGTCTCTTTCTTTTGTTAATATTATGAAATCACTCTAGGGAAAGTTCTGTCTGTGTAAGGAATGTCCTAGATGCTTAAAAGCGGGATGAGAAAAACATTTAGTATCATTGAAGTACAAGAATGATTTGAGTTCTTTTTCATTGGCTTATCTATAATCTTTAAGTGACTGAAGTTAGAGAAGGGTCTCCCTTTGCTCAGGCTGGTCTCAAACTCCAGACTTCAAGAGATCTTCCCACTTCAGCCTCCCAGAGAGCTAGGCTTATAGGCGTGAGCCACTGCACCCAACCTAAGCATATATATAAATGATCTGAATATATATATATATGCATTTTATTTTTTTAAGAGACAGAGTCTCAGTTTATTGTCCTTGGTAGAGTGACATGGCATCACACAGCTCACAGCAACCTCCAGCTCCTAGGCTTAGGTGATTCTCTTGCTTCGGCCTCCCAAGTAGCAGGGTATACAAGTGCCCCCTCCCCCACAATGCTCAGCTATTTTTCATTGCAGTTTGGTCCAGGCCGGGTTCCAACCCGCCACCCTTGATATATGGGGCTGGTACCCTACCCACTGAGCCACAGGCACGGCCCTATTTATGTATTTTTTGAGACAGAGTCTTACTCTGTTGCCCAACTTAGAGTGGTGTAGCATCACCCTCACTCATAGCAACCTTAAACTCCTGGGCTTAAGAGATCCTCTTGACTCAGCCTCTCCCAAGTAGATGGGACTACTCTGCCTGCCACAACTTCTGGCTAATTTTAGTAGAGATGGAGTCTGGCTCTTGGTCAAGCTGGTCTGGAACCCCTGAGCTCAAGCTGTCTTCCCACCTCAGCTTTCCAGAGTGCTAGGCTTAACACTCTGGAAACTAGCTAACACACCCAGCCTGAAGTGGCTGAGTTTAGAATTTTAAATGTAGTAAAGGCATTCATTTGGAGCTAACTTGGGAGAATCCGTGTTAAACAGTAGTCAATTGAGGTGGTTCGTACTAAGGAGTCACATTCTTATATAAAAATGGGAGTTTCTGAAAAGTGGGTTCTTATCAAGTACCCGAATATAAATATATTGAGTTGAAGTCATTCTAACTTGTTCCTTGAATTAAGCATAAATAACCTCCATTAAGAGGATTTCCTAGACTTACCATTACAACATGAGACTTGTATCTTAAATCTCATAAAGCACACCACTTTTTCAAGAACTCTGTGTTCCGGCTCGGTGTCTGTGGCTCGATCGGCTAAGGCACCAGCCACGTACACCTAAGGTGGTGAGTTCGAATCCCCAGCCCGGGCCCGCCAAACAACAATGATGGCTGCAACCAAAAAATGGCCGGGCGTTGTGGCGGGTGCCTGTGGTCCCTGCTACTTGGGAGGCCGAGGCAGGAGACTTGCTTGAGCCCAGGAGTTGGAGGTTGCTATGAGCTGTGATGCCATGGCACTCTACCCAGGGGGATAGCTTGAGGCTCCGTCTCAAAAAAAAAAAAAAAGAACTCTGCGTCCCAATGGTTCATTAGAATTGCTAACAACAAAAACCTTCATTTTTTGTGAATCCATTATGTATAGCAGTACTCAGTACTCAACGTTAGGTATATGTTATTTTTTAAACTTACTCTAATGACTCATATTTTAAAGTTGGAAATTTTTGTCCCCAACTCTTTCAGTAGATGTTCAGGTAGCAAACAGATAGACTTCAGGAGGTCAGTTACTTGCCTAAAGCTGCACAGCAAGTATATTGGTTTCAAACCCAAGTTTTACTGAATATTTTCTTCTACAATTTGACTTTCATTGAGTGGAAAGGTGAAAAGTAGCCTATATTGAAAATATATCTATAGCAAAGACATATTTTAAATTACATTAGAAATTTTGGAGTTTTAATTCTTACGTATTTATATCTTTTAGCAGATACATTGCTAATAAAGTATAACACAAAATACAGTATGCTAATTACAGAATTTTAGACCCTAGGATCTCTGAGTGTGTTCATCTCTTATTTCTGGTTTTTATTCTAGTATCTGTTGGTTAGTTTAGAACTCTACATCTGGGTAGTTCTTTGATTTTTTTTAAAGGCATTTTTCTTAACAATAAGCAAATTATTGACATTTTAAAAATTTATAAATTTATTTTAAGCCTTCTACATGCCAGGCATCTGCTAACTATAGACCAAGGCACATATTTGTAGAGTCCTTCATTATATGGAATGGTATCATTACTTTGATATTAACTTATATTAGTCATTTATAATAGCACGCTAGTAGGAATTTTATTACTTTCAAGGGTATTGAATATTTTGAGATTTTTTTAAAAAATTGTTTAAATTGATAAAATTAAGGAGCATTGTTTTATATTTTTTATCATTTAGCTGTAAATAAAACTTGAGGCTCAGCACCTGTAGCTCAGTGGCTACGCACCAGCCACATACACCAGAGCTGGCGGCTTTGAATCCAGTCTGGGCCTGTCAAACAATGACAACTGCAACCACAAAATAGCTGGGTCTTGTGGTAGGCACCTGTAGTCCTAGCTACTTGGGAGACTGAGGCAAGAAAATTGCTTAAGCCCGAGAATTTGAGGTTGCTGTGAGCTGTGATGTCACAGCACTTACCGAATGCAACAAAGTGAGACTCGACTCAAAATTAAAAAAAAAAAAAAACTTGAACAAGTTGGATAATTAAAAAATTATACATTTGAATTTTTTAAGATAAACATTTTATCTGTCTAGCATACTTTTTTTTTCTCTTACTCTGTTCCCTTTAAAATTATTTTTCCCTTTTAATTGGGCCAGGTGGGCAGAAAAAGAACTGAACATGATGAAGCTTTTCTTTGATAATTTGGTATACTACATTCAAACTGTAAGAGAAGGAAGACAAAAGCATGCACTGTAAGTATCTCTTAGCCATATTAAGTAGTTCAAATGTGGATTGTCCTCTAAAAGAGAATTTTCCAGTGTTCCTACTTCTGTTCTTTTATGTAGTAAATAAACGTAACAAAATTTTGTGTTAAGTTATAAAAGAAAGGCTGATAGAAGTTTTTACAGTTGAAAGATTGTTAATCGGGTTACTCCTATAATTCTTAGTCTTTGGGAAATGTAGCTTTATGTACATTTGAAGATGGATTAACGTTCTTTGTTGAGATTTGTTCAAAGATATTTCTGGGAATCAAAGATAAATGTATTTTTCAGAAATCATTAATGCTTACCTTAATATATTGTTGTTAAAATTTACAAATATTTACTTCTTAAAGAATATGCTTAACAAATAGTTAATTTTAAACATTTTCTTTTGTTATTATAGGATACCAGTATTAGGCAATTTAGGACATGTGTGGAAGATTTAAAAAGTGGTAGTATAACTAGTAATATTGTATTATATACAATATATATTGTATTTCAGAAGTCTTCTCTGGATATATTCAAGTGACTTGATAAGATTTATTGGAAATTTACAGGTAGTGGTATAGCTGTGTGTAAAGTTTCTTATAAGAACATGAATGAAAAAACGGTTTCTGTTGGTGAACTGATTGGTATAGACTGATGCCGTAGACTGATGCCAAAGTTGAGGAAACCAGCTCATTGTCAGTACTGGCATGTGTATCATTGAGTAAGAGAAGTAATTACAGTGCTGATTGAGAAAACCTCCACGTAGCGTACCTACACATAAATAGAAACCAAGTAGACTATACAAGTGTTCAGAAAAATGATAGACCTTTGAAGTATATTTATTCACTTCCAAAAATAATTCACTTACCTCCTCCCACAAAATAGTTCCTTCCTCAGATTTTACTACATCCTGGAGCTGTGGTCTTTAACCCTGGTTCCATAGCCTGTTAGGAACTCGGCTGCATAGCAGGAGGTGAGCAGGCAGGCAAGTGAAGCTTCATCCATATTTAGAGTCACTTCCCTAATCACTTGCATCACCATCTGAGCTCTGCCTCCTGCCAGATACACACACAGGCCCCCACTATCCCTAAGCCCCAGTCCTCACTTCCTGGCTATGGAATAATTATCTTCCATGAAATGGGTCCCTGGTGTCAACAAAGTTGGGGACTGCTGTGTACTAATACTTTCTTTTCTTTTTTTTTTTGAGATACAGTTTTAGTTTGTCACCCTTGGTAGAGTGCTGTGGTGTCATAGCTCACAGCAACCTCAAACACTTGGGCTCAAGGAATTCTCTTGCCTCCACCTCTCTAGCAGGTGGGACTATAGGCCCAGCCATTTTTGTTTGTTTGTTTGTTTAGCAGGCCTGCATTGGGTTCGAACCCATCATTTTCAGTGCATATGGCCGGCGCCCTAACCACTGAGCTACAGCGCCGCCCTGTACCACCACTTTCTGAGACACCTAAAACTTGAAGACTTGAGGCTTTTTTACATTTTTATTTCTGAATGTGAATGATAATGATTTTTAAAAGTAGCCAGTGTTCATTGATAATTTACTGTGTACCAGATACCATTTAAGTACCCATTTTTAAGGTACATAGTAACACATTTGTAGGCAGTCTCATTTTAGAAATGAGAGCACTGAAGCTGTGAAACAACAAAACTTGCCCAAGTTTACACATTAAAGAGTAGAGGTAACATTTGTACCCAGTCTGTTTCTAGAACTCCTTTTGTTTTTCCAAATTATTTAAGTCAAGTGCTTAAACCTCATTCTTTTTTTTTTTCTTTTTTTAAATTTTAGATTACTGTGAGGGTATAATTAGATTACAGTTTTTGGATTTGTTAGGAGTCCCTATTTTACTTGTGTCCCACACCCAAAAGTTAGGCCATATACCTTTACGTTGTGCCCATTAAGTGGAAGCACACAGAACTCATTCTTGAATGCTACATTATATTGCCATCAGACTCTACCTATCTTATTAATAATATTAAAATATATTCATGTCTTCTCATAAGTTGACATTTCTACCAACACGGCTTTTGTCCTCATAACCACCTCTGAGACAGGCTTCTAGCCTTGGGTCCCTTCCTGTCCTGGTTCATTTCTTACCCCTGTCAAATTAGGAAGGTAGTATAGTATTGGGGAAAAGCACATGGTTGTGAGAATCATACAGACCAGGCTTTAGGTTATAAATCTATTATTTTAACCTTTTTTAATTATTTACTTCTCTGATATAAATTCCACATATTTACCTTATAAGTTCTTAGAAGAATTAATTATACCTGGCACATAGATTGTGTAAATTATAGTTACCTGGCTAAAACAAATAATACATGATATGCAACAAATAAGAACTCTGCCATGTACCCTCTCAGATTCTTCATTGAATAAAAAGTAAAACACCATTCTCTTTGGACTGGTATCTTTGGCCCTCTAAGATTAAACTCAATTTACCTTTCCAGTTTTATTGTTCAATGATTTTGTTATGCATTTTTTTCTACAAGCCTACCAAATTATTTCTGAGGTATTTCTTCAAATGTACTCTATTCCATAGGTTTGCTTACAAAGCTCTTCCCTCTTTGTAGGATGCATTTTTTCTGATCCTATTACAATTCTAATAGTCTATATCTTTCTTCAATTACTCCTCTTAAAGCAGAGTTTGAGGGTAATAGTAGCTCCTGAATCTGAGCATTTCCATACATACGCCATTAAAATCATAAGATTAATAAGGAACACATGACCAATATCTTTAGCATTTTTGGAAACAGGGAATTCAGATTTATTGTCAGTTAAGAAATACCACTCATGAATTTGAAGAACAGAGCAAGAATGAGAAATTTAAGAGAGAGGAGTGGAAGACATAAATGAATTATCCTCATAAAGAAAATGTTCAACATTAAGTGCCAGAAATAAGCAGATGTCTGAGACTTGATTGTCCACTGCATTGAGTTACTCACTTTTTTTTTTTTTTTTTTTTTGGCCGGGGCTGGGTTTGAACCCACCACCTCCAGTATATGGGGCTGGCGCCCTACTCCTTTGAGCCACAGCCGCTGCCCAAGTTACCTACTTTTTTAATGGAATCAGGTGAAGCCTCACAAAATTGTTTCTGTGTTGAAAAAGTCAAATAGAGGTGTGGTGTTCCTTGGAGATGATTTCTGTATTATCGTAGGATATTTTCCTTCCTGCTCTTTAGTCTGCCTTGTTGCCTTGCATTTTAGGAAAATAAAACCCTAAAACAGAGAGATGTTATCTGGATAGTTTTGGTATAACTTCTTTCTTCACACTGTAAAATGGAGTTGTCCACTGGTTACTCTTTGTTAAAACATAACTGATTTCATTAATTTTGTGGCACTTTTTTTTTTTTCTTTTCAGTGAGGATTGTAGTAATTAAGTTCTGAAATTTTCTCCCAGGGTAAGAAAAAGATTCTGTGGCATGAATCATGATGATTAATCTCAAAACCCTGTATGTGTCAACATTTAGACTAAAAAGAGACCTTTTTTTTTAAGGCATTAGTCTGTCACTAGAGTTTTATGCCTATAGAGAGACTATTTTTGTCATCTACTTCCTTTAATGTCAGAAGTCATGAACAAGTTCATGAGAATTTGTCAGTGTAGATGTCATCTTTGCTTGGCATCCCAAGGAATTTTTCTTAATGGTGGTTTCAGCAGCCCCTGCAACCCTGATGAAGCAGGCATAGTTCTTTGAAGTTTTGAGTTAAGGGCTATAGTATAGAAGCTGAAGAAGAGGGTACAAAGGGACTGGACACAATGCCTTTGTGGTTATAAGTCCCTCACTCTGAGATGCAAGTGTAGGAGAAGTAGTATTCAGGATATAAAATCACTGCATATCAAGTACAGTCTTCATTCCTCTATTATGTCTAAGATTGATATCCCCTAGACTTAGACTCAGAGCAACACAGTAACTTAAAATCACATACTAATGAGTGATGGAGCTCATATCTCAATCTATGCTCTCTAAGGCTGCTACTACAAAAATCTCAGTCTTTTTAGTTAACAACAATATAAGCTGTAAAAAACTGTTCTTGAATTTTATCCAGATTGCATTCTATTCTGAGAGTTACTTACTACATTTCCTGTCCCCCCTCATACCTTGCCATGTGTATTTTCATCTTCACAAAGGTCACTACAACATTAGTGAGGCAAAAGTTCATCTTTTCTTTGCCAACATTAATAAGAAACCTTAAAGGTATGTTCAGTAAATTCAGTCTTTAGAAAACTTCAATATTAAAATACAATTGTAAATTTAGTGTGATTTTGGGAAGCTTTTAAAATTTTGCACTTGAGGATTACAGAAAATTGAAATAACATGCCCTTTGACCCTCTGCAAGCTAGAATATGGATGAGGGGTTGGACTGGCTGCTGCCTTATGTTGGCAAAACAGTTTAAGCAATTCATTCACAATCTATTGATCTATAATGGAACTCATGATCAATTTAGGTTCATTGATTGGGTGCTCATATATCGAGGGAGCTAGAACGTTGTGATATTACAAATACTGTTCACTGGGTTGCTATAGGAATTCTAAAATGCCTACCTGATTATTACTTCTGCCCCTACTTTGCTCTCCCCAACACCCTTCTGTGACTTTCTTTCCTATCCAGAACAATTCCAAACTGCTTATACATTGGGATTGGCTATAGTCTGGCCTTTGTCTGCCTTTTCATACTATCTCCTGTACTTTTTCACTGGCAGACTAACACTTGTTAAATTTCCAGGAAACCATACTTAATAAGTTTACAAAGCAACTCTTAAATCAACCATTGCATTTTATATACATGAATTATAATTATTTAGATTTGAAATAACTGTCAAAAATGTATTAAGTATATTCTTTATGGATTAGCTTTATGGAAATAATATTTTACTAGTATTTTTTGTTTAAGGAATATAGTATTATCACTGTATGGACAATGATATGAAACATGTAGTTTTTAGATAAAGGTGTTTTTAACTTGTTAAGTATTCCGATTTTTGTGCATATCACAATTTTAAAATGACATTATTTCTTTTGCTCTACTGTTGAGTTTTTCTGTACTAAGTTTGGAAGTACTGTTTTAATTTGGAAATTTTTATAATTTATTAAATAGCATAAGTTTGGATATATATTTTGGCTTTATGAATGCTTTTTACATAACAAAAATGCATAGTTAAAAGAGTTAGGATTATTAAAATATAATTTTGCTACTTTGGTATAAGTTATGATTAAGACTACTAAATTTTTAATTATAGATAATTAATTTTAATGACTTTTAAATTGCAGGTACAGTCATAGTGCTGAGGTTCAAGTTCGACTTCAATTCTTGACTTGTGTATTTTCAACTCTAGGATCTCCTGATCATTTCAGTAAGTTTTTAACTTAGTGTATTTTGAATTAAGTTTTGACTGTTGGAAGGGTGTAGTTATAAATATCCCCCTTCTGAAATTAGAATTTTTGTTATAATGCTCAAAGCTTTGGCACAAAGTCATTGAATAAGCACATTAATAACCATTGGTGGCTCGGCGCCTGTGGCTCAATCGGCTAAGGCGCCAGCCACATACACCTAAGGTGGCGGGTTCAAATTCCCAGCCCGGGCCCGCCAAACAACAATGATGGCTGCAACCAAAAAAAAAATGGCCAGGCATTGTGGCGGGCCCCTGTGGTCCCAGCTACTTGGGACGCGGAGGCAGGAGACTTGCTTGAGCCCAGGAGTTGGAGGTTGCTATGAGCTATGATGCCATGGCGCTCTACCCAGGGGGATAGCTTGAGGCTCTGTCTCAAAAAAAAAAAAAACAAAAACCATTGGTATTTTTTTGCAAGCT